>JAQZBX010105810.1:0-10814 GCA_029593785.1 Cabassous unicinctus
TATTTATCCCCCCCTTGCTGCTTGTGCTTGCTGTGTCCATTCGCTGTGCGTTTTCTCCGTGTCTGCTTATCTCCCCCTTTCTGTGAGGTCCCACTGCATCAGCCCACCGTGCCGCGCGGGCCGGCCTGCCCTCACAAGTAGACCCCGGGAAGCGAACCCGGGGCCTCACACATGGTAAACGGGGGCTCTATCGATTGAGCCACTCCCGCTTCCTGCTGTGAGGTCTTGCTGCATCAGCCCACTGGGCGGCGCAGGCCGGCCTGCCCTCACAAGGAGGCCCCGGGAAGCGAACCCAGGGCCTCCCATATGGTAAACGGGAGCTCTATCGATTGAGCCACACCCACTTCCCAAAACCCTAATCTTAATAGGTAATTTAATCACAGGTGATCTAATACAATCAAAGGGGCTCACACTCAGAGGAACAGACCAGTTAACAAACATAACCCATCTCTTTTTTGGGGATTCACAAAAATAACCTCAAACTGCCACATTTCTGGACATATACTCTAAAGTAAAGTTACTTTGGATAATTAAGGGCAGGAGTTCCTTTCTTTTAACAATTCGGTCTTAAGTAACGTTAAGTATCGTTAAGACAATTTGGGGGACCTTGGGAAAAAGTAGGCTCTGGAAGCTCTGGTCTGATGTATTTATTTATTTATCCATTCATTCACTAAATATTTATTGTGCTTATAGCTCTATACCAAACACTATGCGAAGAAGTACTACAAGTTGCAAACTGGGGGAAAAATCCGTACAATATTGTATTAGGTTCTACTTTTCCACACTTATTGTTCTCAACAGCCAGGTTTCCTTAGAGCAATAGTTTCCAACTTTTGATTAACCACCAAGGACTCCGTGTATTCTTTCTTCCCAAAGTTGATTTCTAGAAATTCCTACAATGTTACATCACATAAAATAAACCTTTATGTAATACACCAAGTTTCCTATTTTAGTGAGCCTATGACTTTTTTTGTGGATAAACGTTCAATGACTGTAAGATCATTTTTGAAATGTTGAAAATAGCATTCACACTTTTCTAATTTTCATGGAGCCTAAGCATTCACAGATTGCAGGCTATGGATCCTGGTCCTAAAAGAATCGCTTTTCCTTGGTTGCTGGAGGGATGACTATTCATTTCTCTCTCTTGCCTGGTCTGGATGCACCTTTCTCTAGCAGGCATGTTTCTCTATTGAAAACATTCAGACCCGTCTGGAGTTAATCCAGACAACTTCAATCATCTAGTATTTCTCCAAGGGACAAGAATATCCAAATTTGTATCTTATGGTGGCTGTCAACCAAAATACTCAAATATATTTTCTATTTTGAAAAACAGTGGCTCTTCATTGTAAATATATCAATGTATATTTAATGTAATGTAATCAAATGTAATCAAACATAAGACTGAATTCATAAGAATCATACTTTCTGATTTTCTAATGTGTATTGCTGGAATTTTAGTCAAAATGTACTTGGTTCTGCATTTAATAAACTATTTACAGGGCTCGAAATTTGTAAATTGCACCTAAAGGATTATAAACTATTCTTCTATTAGTGTTACTCACCCTCAGCTCTCCTGACACTTTAGGCCAGATGATTCTTTGCTGGGGGATGGCCTGTGCGTGGCAGGATGTTTAGCAACATTCCTCTCTCCACTAGATGCCAGCAGTGCTCTGCCCACCCTCTTCTGACAATCAAAAAGTTCCCCAGACATTGCGGAATGTCCCCTGGGAGGGGGTGTGCGTGCAAAACCATTCCTGGTTGAAAACCATTGTGCTGTGTCCACAAACCCCAGGACCGGTTTTCTCCCTTTGGAAATTACATCCCTTTAAATGCTGATAGACATTTTCTTCTCTTATGGTAGACATTAAAAAGTGCAAACCAGATGTTGCCAGACTCCAGCACTGAGTTAAATTCTATTTTTCTTTATGTTTTCATGACTTAAAAATGCATTCATGATTTATTTGGAGAATATTAATTTCCATCATCCCAAACTGAAACCCAGCTTTTAAAGTCTTGTTGCTGTTTAAATATTGCATCTACAGTGGTAGGTGGGTTTCTCTGAGACCTGGGTCACTGATCCACCTGGGTCTGCAAAACATAGCTTTGCCATGTTTGAACATTTTTTCAAGGAATTTGGCCACAGTGGGGAGCACTATTCCTATGCTTGCTTGCTTATTTATTGATTGATTATTTCAATACATGCTTGTCAGGAAGAATTAAATGGTGCAGGTAATTCCTATTCTAGAAATCAGAAACACAGATGAATTATACGTGTATAATCTAACCACATCTACATTCTTTTAATTTGAGATCATGCCCACCTACCACTGCATTTCCTTTTCCAATTTTCATTTTTGAAATCAGTTTCTGTAAAATAGTGCCTGTAGATTAAAGATTGCTGTACCACACAGCTGTTTTAAAGGCTTTCTCAGAACACAAGTGTTAAAACCAACAGTCTCTACTTTGAAGAAAATACATGGGATATGGTGACATCTGATATTTACTGCAACTTCTATCTTTATATAGTATCTACAGGTTTATTGAGAAGGTGTTACATGTAAGGCAGCATTTTCAGTTTTTATAAAGATTTAACTTCTGTCAAAATGTTTGAGATTTTGGCTTGTGAAGATAGTAGATCTTAGCAAGTAAACATCTGTATGCTTCTAAAAAATTAAATGTGCAGGCTCTAGATAATAGCAAAGAATTAGATAATAATTTGAGAAAAGAAATTCCTTTAAAGCAATTTATATTGGGGAGATAGAGTTAAAGTAGAGTAAAATGGTATATGGCATGGTGTGCCATTTATTAACGTTCACCGTTTTACCCTTTGAAAAACCCAACTTGTTATAGGACTAACCACTGTGGCAGGTTCAATTAGGTAGCTGAGAAAAAAGCATGTTCTTAATCTTAATCCCATACTTGCGGGTGTAAGCCTGTTTTAAATAGGTCTTTGGAAATGATGTTTTTATTTAAGGTATGGGCAACTGAATCAGGATGGGTCTTAATCCTGTAACTGGAGGCCTTGTAGAGAAAAAGCCAGGAGGAGGAGCTGGAGGCTGGGAGTCGGAAGTCAGCAGAAACCTGAAGAGAAAGGAGAGGATGTGGCCATGTAACGGGAAAACTGAGGAACCCAAGGATTCCAGTCCCAGGAGGAAGCAAGCCTTCCAGCCTCTGAAACCATGAGCCAATAAATTCCTGTTGTTTAAACAAACCCATTGTTGGTATTTGTCATCGCAGCCTGGAAACTAAGACACAATGTGCATCCTTGTTCAGATATGTCTCATCTATGATGATGTGAGAAGTATTTCAATGGAGCCCTTTTCTGGGAAGATTGGAAAGGATTCTAGACCTTCCCCAGTTTCTTAAATGTGGAAGTAAAAATTTGAAACTGATAAAGATATATCTGTATGTTTTAATATAGCCTTAATACCTATGGAAAGGTCTCCTCATGTTGAAATTTCAATACCGTATGGCAGGACTTAAACTAACCAGGAAGTGCAGAGGATACGTTCCAGGTTTAGTTGATGTGTGGCAGTTTGAAGTTATTTTATGAATCCCCAAAAGAGAAATGTTATGTTTGTAAACTAATCTATTCCTCTGGATGTGATACCCGTTGGTTGCATTAAATTCGATTGAGGGGCCTTTGATTAGATTACTTGATAAGATCGCTTTAGGGCTTTTGATTGTCAGCTAGGCTGACTCAGGTTGAGTCCCTGCACCCTTGCTGGGTTTGATATAAATGGAAACACACAAAGAGATTCACTCAGACAGACACAGGAAAAGGAACACACCATGTTTGATCCTGCCGAGGCCCCAAGAGGCTGGGCCCACGGAGCAGCTCAAGAGGAAAGGGTGAGCCCTGACGGGGAGGCTGAAACCCGGGCAGAGAGCATCGGCCATCTTGTTTCGCCACGTGGCAACTCTGGGATCAACAGTAGCTGACTTTGGTGAGAAACCATCTCTGACGGTGCCTCGGTTTGGACTTTTCACGGCCTTGGAATGGTAAGCTTTTACCCCAAATAAATCCCCTTTATGAAAGCTGACCCATTTCTGGTACTTTGCGTTGGCAAACTAAAACAGATAGCTAGCTAGATTCCTCTTTTTGTTTCAACTCTTCTTATTGGGAATGTTTCCAAACTATATTACTATTCTTTTCTGACATAGGAAACAGCAGATCTTTGGTAATTTGGACTACAATTCTAAACATAATTTATTACTGAATTATACTGCAGAACTAGGTCTTACACCTGGTAAAGTTACTTTTGATGTCCATAATGTCTTACAGTCAAAGTGTGCTGGTGGGAGTAGAGGGTGATGGCCGCATCCTGAGAAGGCAGTTGCCAGCTTTGCTTCCTCCTCTGCTGGGAAACTCCATTATTTGGGGATGGAGCAATGGCAGTGGCAACTGGGAAGTTGATCTGTCAGGGAATACCAAGTGGTTGGGGGCTCCAGCTGTAAATGTAAGGCTGTAGGAGAGATTTGTGAGTACTGACCCTATGACCTGGAATGAACTACTTTTTCCAATTAAGACCTTTGATTTCAAGTCACACCATTATTTTATGCACCCCTAACAAAGAAAAACTTTCCAAATCAATCATGAAACAATGCTTTCTTATCATCTCTTTAAAAAATTGTATGCTCGTTGAAAGTGGTCTTCTAGATTTATTTAGGCCTAGATCAAATACCATTGTTATATATAAAAGAGAAAAGGTAAGCAAAATAATTTGGTTAAGGCATTTATAAAACTTTGTTTCAATGCTAAATCATAGTGATCTTTTTTAAAAAAGCAATTTTATTGAGATATATTCACATACCATACAATCTATCCAAAGTGTACAATCAATGGCTTTTAGTATAATCACAATGTTGTGCATTCATCACCACAAAAAACTTTTGAACAATTTGATTATTCCAAAAAGAAAAACTCCACAGTGTAATCTTAAAAAAATTCATTTTAAAATTAGATTTAACTTAACAGCCATGCACATAACTCAGTGGAAGTGGTGACACTGTGAGCAGTATATGACCAAGTTCTCATTTGCTCCTGCCATAAAATACGTCATGCCCAGCACCTGGCTAATGGCAGCTGTAAGACTTCACTGGCTATGAGACACATGTTTTTTTTTTAAACTTTATTTTGTACATTTAATAATTGAAAATATAAACAATTAAAAACTAAAAAGTAAACACAGATGAATAAATACATACATTTCTCAAATGTACTGGATACATATAAAAATTTTTTTTGAATCAAACAATATGTTACACAATATATTTGGTTCATAATAACGCAATCATACAGTATTTGTCCTTTTGTGTCAGGCGTGCTTCACTCAACATAATGTCCTCCAGGTTCATCCATGTTGTCATATGCTTTACGACTTCATTTCTTCTTACAGCTGCAGAATATTTCATGGTGTGAATAGACCAGAGTTTGTTTATCCATTCGTCTATTGATGGACACCTGGGTTGTTTCCACCTTTTGGCAATGGTGAATAATGTTGCTATGAACATCGGTGTGCAGATGTCTGTTCGTTGTGTGAGACACATCTTGATTTCATGGATTTAAAGATATGGAAAAAAAAATGTACATTTTAGAATAAACAAAATGTGATTTGTGTTTTCCTTCCTCTCCTCCTTCACCTTCTTCTGGCTTGAGTAAATTCCTGGTATGAACTTGTTTTGTCATCTTTCTCTTTCAGATTAAAACTGAGGAAATCATGAGAAAAATTAGATAGGGTAGATGCAGAGCATGCCAGGTTCTTACTAGGTAAGATTTTACTGTGTTTTAATTTAAACGTTCTTAAAGCCACTTCATATATCCATATAAATGTTTTAAAAAGCACTTGTCAAATCTATACCCAGTATGGCTTCACTGTGTATTTTAAAATGTCATTGGAAAATGATCAAATAGGTCATAAAACTGATGGATTGAAAAATGCTGTATTGTGAAATCACCCAAAAATCGTTTGTTGGTTTATAATTAAGAAATCAATATGTGTGAGTAGAAAATATTAGAATATCTTAAGAATACTCACCTCTGTGGTCTTATTGATTGATAAAAAGTTTCCTAATTAGGATTTCTGAACTCTGAATGACATCAGGACATCATAGTACACTAAAGCAGCTCTTTCCATTAATTCCAGAAACTGGACTGCTGTTAACCAATAACTTCTCAATCGGTGACATAATTTCCTGCAAAATCATTCTTTTGTAATGTTTAACTTCTTTTACTTGTTCACAGTGGGGGGTAGTTTTCTTGCCTCAAAGTCTTTTATTTATTATTATTCACAGTGACTTAAGACATTTTACCCAAAAACAAAACAAAACAAAATACCCTTTCAGGTCTTAGGAAATAGGACTGTTTGACCTCAGTAACTGTCAGGGAATTAAAGAAAATTCTTGAAAAGCACTAACTGAAAAACTGATAGTCCAAACTGAACATCTAAGATTTTCCTGGCAATAGATTTTTTTTTTTAAGCAGGTATTGGGGATTGAACCCAGGACCTCATACGTGGGAAGCAGGTGCTCAACCACTGAGCTACATCCACTCCCCCCAACCCTTGCCCCCAATAGCCTTTTGATGATAATGGAGCCGTAGGCAGAGTCGCTTACTGGTTGGTATTAAAGGATGGTGAGGATCTTTTGTAATTTTTTTAAAAAGCAAAATTTGTTCTGAGGTTATTTCAGTGGAAAAATTTAGCCTGTCAATAGTATGAAAATATGAAAGAAGCCCCTGGAATATTTGCGACAGGCCCAATCCAGTTTCATTGCATTATTATATTGCTCAAAACCTGAATTACAAAAAAATAAATCACCCAAGGATTAACATAGTTTAACCCCCAAAAAAGTCAACAGCCTCAGGTATGCATTACTCTAATTTTCACTTTAATGAAATCTAGTAGTAATTTGGATAGGCAGCAAGCCAGATCACTGACCCAGAGTACCTTGAGGTCTTGAGGAAAAAATGAAAACACACATTAACTACCTTAATATAAATTGGTTCTGTTTATTTTTATAAACACCACTTATGTAAATAAGATATTTATGCCTACTTATTTAATGATTGTGCATGTAAAGAATTGAGAACAGAGAGATAGAAAAGCAAAATTCAGTTTGACGTAGCAAAACCACTCCTAAGGTATTTATTTGTCAGAGTCCTTAGTAGAGCCAAGCAGAAGAAAATGAGTTACAATTTTATTAATTTGGAATTGAAGAAAGGCTTGCTCTTAGGGAGAACTACCAGAATAATTTAAATGTAAGTGAAGGGAATGGGGAATTGCCTGAAGTGTCGGAAGGATTTTGCTTTAGGTTGCCTAGTTTTGTGAGTTTTCTTTTCCCCATAGCTGGACTATTTAATCACCGTGGGGAAGAAATTACTTTGTTTAAATAGCTTTTCTGTGCAAAGAATCAAAGTATTACAACAAACTCCTTGTGTGGGAGAGTAAATTGTGCCTATAAGTGGAATTATTCAAAGAAAAGTTTCAATATCCTATCTACTTGCAGCTGCCCAGCAGGCAAGTAAACTCAGTCTAACGGCTTTTAACACCTTCCCACTGAGGCAGAAATCATTTAAAAAGCCAGTTCCTACTCTAGTCCTCACTCATCATAATTAATGAATTCCCACGGGGTTTCTGGGTTTCTGTAACTCTAGTGTAATACTTCGTTCTTCGGTTTCCAGAAACTAGAATGTACAAGAGCAAAACAAGTCTATGATACAAAGTATGCATATTGCCAATAAATACACCGAAACAAATCAAAGAGTGAATGAATTGATAACCACTTCCATCCCAGCTTCTGCCATATTCTTCTCTGGTAGCTCATGCAACTGAACGGTCATTTAAAGACTTGTTGAGATGTTCAGTGGTTCGTGTTTCATTTACCTCTGGCTTTAGATTCAACCCCAGTCCACTCTAGGACATAGGTCTCAAAGGTCTACCTTCTTTCCCAGGAAGGCAGTGAGTGACTTTAAGTAATAAATGGGTACCAGACACATTTTAGAACAAACAATCTGTGAAATAAACAGGATGGTGGTTGGCTAGAATTGGCACTACTCAAATTACAAATAATGGATGTATAAATATTCAACGAATGGGAAAAGACACTGTACAGTACCCTCTCACTTTAGAAACTCTAAAATTGCTTTTCTCAAAAGGTAAATATGTAGTATTTTATCCATATTATAGGCTATGCTAGCTTTAGAGCACCCCCATCATTTATTTATTTCACTTTTTTCCTTAGGAGTATGTACACACAAAAAAAAGTGTTCGGGGAAACAAGTAATTTTTACATTGAAAATTTCTTTGACACAGCAATTAGAAAAAGAACTAAGACCATTGTTTCCAAATATAACAAGCACTGTCTTTTATTATGGGCTGTACCAAGGTCCTACATGTATTATCTTATTTACACGACCCTATGAGCTGGCTAATACTCTTACGCCCACTTTACAGATGAGAAGACTGTGGATCCTCAGAGGTTAAGTGACTCGCCCAACATGCAGAACCTGAATACATTCCTAGCAGTCTGGCTTTAGAGCTCACTCCTTTAACCAGAACATTATTTGGTTTAAAATACATGTAAAGTGCCTAGCGCAGTGCGTGCTAGTTTTTTTTAAACATGGAGGTTTTTAAAATGCTAGTTACCTCCCTCCCCATTCCAGGACACCGTTGGCACAGTGAATTCACCAGGACCTGATGAACCTCGTGCTGGTGCTATGAAGCATCCCCCAGGACTCAGAGACGTGTCAAACCCCAAATTACAGTGGACACCCTTCTCAAAAATAGCCAAGAGCCTGTCAAGAAGGGTCACAGGTGTAGGCACACAGAAGCCAGGGGTGGGGCGCACAAAGCGGGGTCCCCTGCAGGTAGGGAGGCAAGGGGCTTTAAGACTCAACCCAAGGTTGGGCTCTTTTCTCCCCACTCTGTTTCCTTCTGCTGGGTCTGGCCAAGTGTTGTAAATGTAGTATCCAGAATTTACCACACTCCTCTTTACAAGAGAAGAAGAAAGAGAAAGCTTAAAAAATAAGAGAGAATATTTAATGGGGGCTTGCTATGTGCCAGGCACTTGTGAAAGCGCTACATATTCATTCTCTCTTAAACCTATATGGGTAGGCTTTTCTTGCCCATTTTATGGATGAGGAAACTAAGGCTTAGAAAAGTTAGGTAACAGACCCACGGTAACCCCACTATTAAGTGATAGAGCCAGTATTCAAAACAAGCTTACGAGTGTCATGGATAAATAAAACAGTACAACCAATCTATTTTGAAGTACAGTGACAGTTTCAGGGAAGCGATTTAAAATCAACTTTGAGACTATCCCTGTGAAATGATGCAACCCTTTAATAAGTTAATGGATTGAAACAATTTGATGAATGCCCCTGAAAGTGTATGTATTTTAAAAATAAACATCTCTAGTGGTCGATTTTCTTAGTTTTTCTCCTCTAGTAAAATTCTATCATTACCAATTAATATTGAGCGAGTCAGATTCTGAAAAAAGGCCTGAAAAAAGGTCTCTGTTATGTGGAGTATCTGATTTTTGGTCACATCTATATGATATCTGCGCATAGGAAAAGAGCAATCCTTCAAGAGTGAAGTTTTGTGCCTAACTGACCCGTGGCAGCTATGGAGTCCATCCCACATTTTTATCGACTCCAAAGGATTTGACTGTGGCACCTGCCCTCCTGTTGAAAACCTCAGGCAGTTTTTTTTCTTTTGTCTGGGGACAGGAGAATCCTCCAGGTGGCTAGTTAAATGCCTCCAGCAGGCATGGGGCATTGATGAAGCCCTCTGAGGATGTCTGTGGTTTACAGTGGCCTTATTGCTAAAAGAATCTCATTAATCACACCCCTTAGAATAAGATCTCCACAAGTGGGCATGTTTGTGAAGGGAATTGCAGAGGAGACGTGATGCTGCATGTCTCCAGGGTAGAGTCGCTTCTCAGCTTAAACCCAAACTGATAAAATCAGTTAACATAGTTTCTAGCTGCATCTTTTCCAACATTACTACGTTCTATTGATTATTATTATTATTTTATTTTGGTATAGACCTCACTCCCTCACCCTCATTTCTAACCCCAATGTTTTCCTGGGCCATGCCAGGCCTGGGGGTAAAAGAGGTGGAAATGAGTAAGGCTTGCCAGGCTCTTCCTTCCATATCAAAAGTACCTGTGCATCCCATAACCCTCCCGTCCCAGTTATTTCCAAGTTTCCAGGGAACGCGCTCTGGAACAATTCTGCACGGCTTCTATGTGTTGCTCAGTCCCTGCTCGGGCTCTTCCGGTGCTGTCCTCAACAGAGGCCTCTACTGCTTCTGAAGCCGGAGGCCGACGCCGGGCTCTGGGCACCGTCCCCCTGCGGCTGACACTGCCTCTTGCCAGGCTGCCCTGCCGTGGATGCCAGGCCCAAGGGGCGCTGCCAACGTGCCTCTGCTCCCTGCACGGGCACGAATGCCTCCCCGTCCCACATTCTTTTCAGACACGGGCACAGAGAAGTGCTGCTGGTGCTCCATGCATTACGGCATTTAGAGCAGAACACTGGTTTCAGGATTCGCCGCGGCCATGACCGATGCCCCGTGGTGCGCACTGGGGACTGGAAGCTGGCAAATGCAATGCTGCACTCAAGATGGTCTTTCTCCCACGGTCTAGGCTTTGCTACTGGCATCAACTTTATTTCTCTGGTTCCCTTTTACTTTAGGATGAGTTTTTCCCCTCTGGATATGCCTCAATTTCTCATAAAAGTACACTCCCGGGGAAGCGGGTGTGGCTCAGTGGATAGAGCCCCCGTTTACCATATGGGAGGCCCGGGTTCGCGTCCC
>JAQZBX010105811.1:0-10812 GCA_029593785.1 Cabassous unicinctus
AAGAAAGAAAGAAAGAAAAAAAGTGGCAGGGACAAAAGGAGATGAGACCACAGATTGCAATAGAGTTACTACATTCACTGGACCAAAGATGGCACCACTGCCACTACTATTCCTAGAAACAGGATGTTGGAGGCACTACTATACTAATATCAGGATGATTTCCCCATTGGCCCTGGTGGGAGGGTCTGAATGATCAAGCATAGGATTCCTGTCCATGCTTTATCTACCAGAGAGACGAGTACAACAGGCCTCTCTGGCATTATTTGCTCCCATACATACATTGGAGAATTACCAAAATATGTAAAAGATGTTCGGATGCTAAGTAACAATACAAAACCAAAATGATGTTAGTTTCCTATTGCTGTTGTAACCAGTTACCAAAGATTTAGTGACTTAACACAAAACTTATCTCGTGATACTGGAGGTCAGAAGTCCAAAATGAGTCTTACTGGCTTAAAATCAAGGTGCAAGCAGGGCTGGGCTCCTTTTGGAGACTTTACGGGAGAATCCATTTCCTTCCATTTCCAGCTTCTGGAGGCTGCCCACACTCCTTGGCTCATGGTCCTACACTCCAACCTCTGTTGTCACACTTCCTTTGCCAACTCCAACCTCCTTCTTTCACTTATAAAGACACAAATAATCCAGGTTGATTTTCCCATCTTACAGTTCTTAACCTAATCCTATCTGCAAGGTTCCTTTTACTATGTAAGGTAACATATTCACAGGTTTCAGAGATTAGGATTTGCACCTTTGGGGAGGCCATTATTCTGCCTACCACAAAAAACAAAAGCAAAAATAAATATCGTTCCTCCTCCATTAAGTTATTCTGGACTCCTTTAGGGACATTAACATATCTTCCTTGTAGGCTCATAGTGTGTATTTTGTATATCTCTATTGATGATGCTTGTATTGATTGTCCAATTTAGTCTGCTACACTGTGAGTACCATGAGGGCAATGACTGTGACATCATCTCCAATGTGACATCAAATCCAATTATAAGCACAATACTTGGCATTTAGGAAACACTGAAAAAAATCTGCTGAATGAGAAAGTACTAACTGCAATTAAGATTAAAGTTAAACTATTCTATTTCATTGTTTCCTGATTGAAATGTGCTTACCTATATTCTTTAGTGAGCATGGTTTGAGGTTTCGTATGAAGCAGAGCAGCTCCTTCACTGCAATCTATTGAAAGTCAGCCCTCGATACAAGGGTTTGTAAAAACAAACAAATATGAAAAAAATTTAAAAATAAAGTAAAAATAAAATAGAGATCATGGTATCATGAGAGATAAAAGAATTAGTCTGCTCCAAAATTAGTCATTTTCAAGATTGATGAATGTTAGCATTATAATTATATTCCCTCTCTTTGGATGTTACCTGAGGATTTATTCCCACTGTTTTTTCCCTATAGCCACCATAAGTTATACTATGTCTATATTAATCATATACCCTATGAAATAAACTAATTTTTCAACTTTGGAAAACAGATACTAGTCTAAACTTTTATGCATTAGATGAATTCTAAGATCTATCATTCATGAAAGAAAAGTTATAACTATATTAATTTATCAATACTGTATTTTATAAAACAAAATTGGTCATGACATTAAGCAACAGTCTTAATTTATGACAACTATGGCCTTATTTTATTTTTTCAAATTTTGGGAAAAGTTTTCATTTGTATACCATTGCAAAAAAGGAAAAACGTAATATCCTTACAGATTTTTCTAGGTTCGGCTGATTTTATTCAGAAAGGTGAGCAATATTGATATTATAATAACTTCAACATTTTTTTAAAAATATCTGCATGCCATAGAGTTTGCTGTGACAAAAATGACAATTTTTCAATCAAATATTTATTAGGTTTGTGGCATGTTGCACTGACTGCATAATAATTGATGGGGATGACACACACTTGATCAATACTGTGAAAAGTAGAGGAGCCTGGATAATTTACCGCTAACTGAAAATGATTTTTGGTACATGTAACTCATCAGCAGTATCAGTGGGAAATAACAGCATTAATGGCTACAGAGCTAGATACCTACTGACATATTTCAATAACTGGATTAAATTTTGTAGTTTATGTGTGTCTCACCATTTCCCTCCTTTGCCAGCCTCATAAGAACAGTTATAAAATGAAACTAGTGTCATTACCATTAGATGTTTCTAGGCACAAACAATAGAGAGATTCACAACATGAGACAAAGGGAGATTTTTTTTTTTTTTTTTACCCAACTGTTCCTTGTCAGTTGGTGCAAAAACTCTTTGGATTACAGTTGCCTGTTAGGTCAGCAAACAAGCATTATACTTCTAGAAATACAAATTCATAAAAAAAGTCAATATATTAGTGATTTTAACTAAAGAGAAACTGCAATATAATTCTTTAAATTTTAATGGAATAAGCAATAACCAACTAATTTTTGAGAACCAAAAATATTTGCAAAAATCATTTTATTTTGTATATGAATGAGCACTTTTTTAATTATCCCCCAAATTCAATGTACAAATATATTAAGAAATTTACACTGTGCAGATTAGAAATACGATTCTTCTACAAACAGAATGATAAGTGTTTTTGAAATTTCTGAAAATGATATTTGAATCCTTTAGAAATTCTATTGGCTGCTTAGAAAGTGATTATATTCTCTTATTTTTATAGCCTACAGAAATCTGAAATACTTTTGTTTTCTTTTACTTCTTTTCATGTTATTTTAATCATTTGTGTTTGTTTAATCCCAGCATTCTCCAGAGAAGATTCATAGATAATAACATGTTCTAGGAGTGAAATAAAAGGCAAGAATGAAGACACATTTTGCAGAATTGGTAATGTAGTCAGTTTATGATTGGCATTAGATAACAGAGTTGTCATTATATTCTAAATTGTGCTTTATCAGTGATATGACTCACCTAAGAGTTACTTGTCCATCATTCCTGAAATTTTCTCTAATGATAGTCCATCTAAATCACAAAGGGCACATTATTAACATATTTCCCCATGGACAGTTGTGGGAGAAAGCAGTAGGTCTTACAGAGTTCACCAGTGTACTCTAATTACAATACCCTGAAAAAGGTCAAACTTTTTCAAATGAATTTTCTCTGACTAATTGTCCTAAGAGATAAGAGAACTATAATTTTAGAAAAATCCAGGAGAGTGGACTTTCTAATATCTTAGAATAAGGTTAAGAAGAATTTTACATGAACATGAATGTCAAAGGATCTTAATGTTGCAGGTTAAAAGAACAAAACACACGTAAGCCCATTTTGTATATATTTCTTTGACAAAACATAACTTCCCTTTAGTTTGCAGTGGGTAGGTAACTAATATTTGTGATTCATAGTGCTTTAGACTTCACAAACTGCTTTGGCAGACATTATTTTCAATTAAATCTTACAACATTCCTATGAAACAGATATAATTTCATCTTTTAGAATGAAGGAATTGAAATTCAAAGGTCTTCTAGTATTTGGCTAAAAGACAAGTTTACTAACTGCATTTCCTTTGTTCTTTCCATTTTACCCAGTGTGATGGTTAATTTTATGTGTCAACTAAGTTATGGTATTCAGTTGTTTGGTCAAACACTGGCCTAGGTGATACAGTGGAGACATCTTGTAGATGGGATTAGCATTTGCAATCAGTTGACTTTAAGTAAAGGAGATTACTCCCAGACAATGTGGGTTAGCCTCATTCAATTTGCTGGAGGTGTTAAGAGCAAAGAACTGATGATTCCAAAGAGGTGAAAAAATCCTGCCTGAAGGCCACACCCTCTTATCCTCTCTGAGTTTCTAGACTAATCTCCCAAAAGGATTTCCAACTCAAGACTTCAACATTAGTCTTACAGGAATTTCTAGCTTCTGGCCCTTCCTACAAAATTCAGACTTGCACAAAAGCAAATTCCACAATCCCTTGAGTTAGCTCTTAAAAATAAATTGCTTTATATATATATATATCTGTAAATATATACATAAAATTTGTCGTGTTTCATTGGAGAACACCAACTAATACACCTAGGAAGTTTTACTAATTGAGTATATGTCATGATACTCTAAAAATGAAGCGTTGGGATTTCTATTAAAATATTTATCTGTTTTTATTAATAAATACATGCTGAGATAAAGAACATTCTTTAATCTGAAACAAATGCCAAACTGTATAATTAAATAAATTTAGAAGAGTGGGTTTAGATATTGTAAACGTTACAGAAAGAAAGACTTTTATTAGAAAATATATTCCCAATTGCAAGTGCCAACAATTTGACATAATTTAAGGACTATAAAGTTATGAGTTCTTAATCAAATAGAGAAAAAATAAGTATTGAGGAAGACACTGTCAGTTACCTACACAAAAGCCATTCACAACAAAATTTACTGTTTCCTTCCTAATATTTTGGCTGGAAATATACTCACTGTGTGCCTTAGAGCTGGAGGTGACATCAAAACCAGGTCCACCAGGGAAATGTAAATTGAAGTCACTGGGTATGGGGCCCAGGAAGGCTTTTTCAAGGGATTCAATTAAGCTAGCTGTAACCGTTGGGGAATTTGATGTAATTATGAATTCCAAAAATATATTTGGATCATGCCTGTAATCTGATCTGTTAATCTGGGCATGACTGAATTATGATTAGGGCATTGACTGGGCCATGTCAGTCAGTAGGGCATTGAGCCCCACCCCCTGGTGGGTGGGGAATTGAATATAAAAGGCAAGGCAAGGAACAGAGTTGAAGCAGTCTTTTGAGAAGCTGTTTTGATGTTGGAAAGAAGGCCCCAGGAGCAGAGAAGCAAGCCATTTGCCTGATCGTCTACAGCTGACCTTGTGGAGGAAACAGGAGCTAAGCCCGGAGAGAAATGCAGCCCTGGGAAGAGAGGAACCCCAGAAGCCTGAACCCTGGCAAATGCTGGCAGCTGTCTTGCTCTAATACGTGGCAATGGACTGTAGTGAGAGAAGAAACTTAACGCTTTATAGCCTGGTAACTGTGGACTTCTACCCTAAATAAATACCCTTTATAAAGACCAACCCATTTTTGGTATTTCACATTAGCACCCCTTTGGCTAACTAATACACTAGCCAACTTACATTAAGCCTTTTGCCTCCCCCTTTTCTTCCCCTGAATGCAGATGTAATGTCTAAGAGTCTAGGACCATCTTATGAGCAGAATGACAAAAGTCACATGCATAGGTGAGGCAATCAAGAAACTGGGAGAATTCTGTCTTTGAGCAGTTACCCTGGGCTCCTTATATAGTGAGGTATAAAAATCCTGTAATTGTTGCAACTGCTTTTATTTAGGTTTCCTGTTATTTGTAGCCAAACAGAATTCTAATCAATAAAAAATGTGTACTTGAAAATAGAGTACTGAAAAAACAAAAAGAAAAAGAAAATATTGACTTTGATGATTAATAAGAGGTAGGACACTGTGAGGCAAAGTCCTGACAATTCCTGGGTAGAAGGGTATTGATTCTTGTTATGTGAAAACAAAATATTTGTTCTAATTATAGCCTGCTAAAGACCACATGCTGACCCAGGGTATGCCATAAAGAAATAATAAGAAAATTTCAGAAAGTTGGTCTGTGCCAATTTCAGCAAACTCCTACAAGAAAGGTTAGACCTTCCAGATTTAGTCTATCAAATTTGCAAATGATAAGGCAGGTGCCCTTACTACCTGTAATCCATGATGGAATCCATGATTCCATAATTGGGAGCTTTGTAAGTGTTGAAAAGGAAAATTCATGTTCAGGATGGTGGAATCAGGAAAACAGAAAAAGCCTGTGCATTTGAACAGGTTAAAAGCTGCAGGTATTGTGTTGACCATACAGGAAAGAAGATTGGGTCTCAGACATTTCTCTAGCTTGTTAAAATGTTGTGGCTGGTGGAAAGAAACTCAAGTGGCAATATTGGGGGTACGGATGAATGAAGTTTTGTTACGCACGGGCCCAAAGGAGAATTCAGTCTCCAAATTCTGAGCCCTGTTTTTCGATTTTCATAAGTTTATATAGAAACACTAAGCAGGCAAATTCCTAAGCAAGCAGGCAGACAGGCAGGGTTACAAAAGCAAAGGAGCAGGTTAGCTTATCTTCCTAAAGGCAGAGGGCCATTAGGGAGGAAAAGAGTCATTATCTGTTTAAAGTTGTGAATTTCAATTCAAAGGGGCAGGCAGGGAGTGCTTATCTTCCTGATGTGGAGTCCATGGAAAAAAGGGGGGGGGGGCGGAGAAAGGGAGAAAGGGACGGAGGGGAGTTTATTTTCCTAAAGCTGTGGGTTTCTGCCGAGGGGGGTTAGGGTCCCAGCACTTCCCTTATCATTCCCCCCTTTTGATGCCCTTATAATTCTTTATGAGGCATCATCTGCTAACATGGGGATTTTTCTATAGGCCCTAAGGGCTGATATTTAACACGAGCCATCATTTGGTGTTTTAAGGCGTTTAGGTGGGAAGTGATGTATTGTGTTAGGTACAGTAGGCATGGCCCGACAGTTAAGAGGAAAAAGACTGAGGCTATTACTGGCATAAATGGCAAAATCCAGGAGAGGAGATACTGGAAGTAGTTCCCGCTGGCAGATGCCTGGTATACATGGTTTAAATGGTCTTTGGCTAGTTCTTTCAGTAGGGCCCCTTTGTCTCTAACTATTCCTGAGGAGTTTGCATAGAAACAGCATTCTTCCCCCAGGGCCTGGCAGATCCCCCCTGAACTTGCGGTGAGCAAGCCTAATCCTCGCCTGTTTTGTAAAACCACTTCTGTCAACGAGTCTATCTGGTCTTGTAACCCATTGAGAGCCCCCGATATTTCTTCAAGGTCATTTGATGTTTCCCGTGCTAGTGTTTGTAAGCCTCCTGACCAACTGTGAGTGAGGCCCCCACTACTGCAGCACTACTCCTAGTCCTAAGAGTATTGGAATTGCCTGTATTGCTCGTTTGGCTTGGGAGAGCTCTCCAGGCAATTCATCTCCATACACCAAGAATGATGGTACTGGCCAAGCCAGGTAGCAGGTGCCCTGGCCATCCTGGGGTAGGCACCAGTAGGTGTTGGTGCCACAGACCCAGATGGTAGAGTTTGCGGCACATCGGTCAGGCTCATTGAATAGGTGGGTGGTGTTACAGTTGGCCCTTCCAAGAGGGAGGATGGTTGAAGGAGACCTGGTAGCTATGTTTTTACAGTTAGCCAGTTTTCCTAGGGGTTCGGTTATGTGGACTGGGAGGGGCCTGGTTCCCACCGCAGAGCTGTCATGGGTCAGGAGGGTTACGTTCCATGGGACAGGTACGGGGAAGATGTTTAGACTGGAGGAAATGCATAGCCAGAAGGAGGCAGCTATGTCGGGCCGAGATTCATTTAGGAGTTGGTGGAAATTTCGAACCTGGTTCAAAAGAACATTGCGGGAGGGTGTTCTAACTTTGACTTTTAGCGTCTGGGCAGCTTTACTGATATTTTTCATTGGGGTTTTCTCTGGGGGTTGGGTTACTGGGATCAGTTGGACCAGTATGTGTTCCCCTGGGTCCAACCCCGATGGGTCATATATTCCAATTCCTAGTTTTAGTTCTGTTTGGGCCTTTAAAAAGGTACTTTCTGATCTGGTGGTTATGTTTAATAAGGTGAGTTTTATGGGATCACAGATTTCTATGCCACAGCCTACTGGGCTGGGGATTTTCTGTAGAAGATATGGAGAAGTCGGTGGGACCCCCTTCCGGGGAGCGGTGGCACCTACCAGCAAGCTCCAAAAGTGGCAGAATCCTCCACCTTTTAGGGGTCTCAGCAGAGGTATTTGTCATAACTCCCATAGTTGTGACCCCTACATCCTCTCCTGGGGGCAGGTATGGGGGCGTGGGGGTATGGAGCAACCAGCAAGGTGTAGGGAGCGTGATCTTGGATTGTCCTGCAAGCATCAAATATTACAGAGCCTGAAGTTGCACCTGCCGAGAATGGGACTGAAGCATTCAGCACAGATTGTTTGCCCCAGCTTTGACTAATTTTCAGCTGCCATAGATTTTAGGAAGGGGGCAAGGAAGGAAAGGAAAAGCAAGTCAAGGCACAGAAGCATCCTATTATACACCAGTAAGCAAATTGCAATTAGGGCTCTATTCGCAATAGTTCAGTCTGCAGGGGCCACAGCAGCGAGTCCAACTCCAAATACTGAGGCAAGCAGGCTGTATAAGCACAGGATCCACCAGGAGCAGGGGTCCATTCAGCAGGCGTTTGATGAGGTCTGTGCTTGGGGATCCCAGGTGACTCGCACTCTCAAGGGGTGGTTGGGTACGTGATGGGCTGTCCAGCTGTTCTGCTCTTTATCAGGGTGTGCCTTCTTGACCATGGAATGATGAATCCAAGGGATGATGCCTACAACTTTAAGAGCAGTAGGAGTTACAAGGATCACAGCATGTGAATCTGTCCAGGAAGGCTGAAGGGGTTCTTTTTTCTAGTCTTTGACCCAGACTAGGTCCCCTGGCCAGTGGGGGTGCACCGGGTGTCCCAGGGGGATGAGATTCTGGGACAAGACAGTTTTATGTATTTCAGCTAGAGTTTTCCTCAGCTGCTGTAGAATGGAATCTTGGCTAGCCTCCCCCAGAAGTTTGAGATTTCCTTTGAAGGCCCAGATAATTGGTGGTGGCCACCCAAATAGAATTTCAAAGGGTGAATAGCCTGTGGGTCCTGGGGTGCACCTAACTCGGAGAAGGGTCAAGGGAAGTACGTCTACCCAGAGGAGACCAGTTTCCTGGCAGAATTTGGCTAGGGTGGCTTTGAGGGTTTGATTCATGCATTCAGCTTTCCCTGAGCTCTGGGGCCTGTAAGTGGTATGGAGTTTCCACTTAATTCCTAACATTTTTGCTAGGTCTTGGACTATGGCAGCCACAAAGGCCGGGCCATTGTCACTTCCAATTGACAGCGGCAGCCCGTGTCGTGGAATGATTTCTGTAAGCAAAGCCTTAGTCATTTCTCTTGCTTTTTTGGTGCAAGTGGGGAAAGCTTCGACCCAACCTAAAACGGTGCATATCATCAGAAACAGATATTTGTACCCCCGACTTGGTTTCACTTCTGTGAAGTCTACTGTAATATCTTCAAAAGGGGCCGTTCCTGTGTGCTGGACACCTGCCGGAGTATGGGGGCCCTGCAAGGGGTTGTTTTTGGCAAAAACGGCACTGGTTGCTGATGGTGGCACAGAGAGAAGTTAACTGGGCTATGTAGTAGCATCTCCCGAGCAAGATTTCTAGATCAGTTTTCCCTAGGTGGGTGAGTTGGTGGTATCGCTGGATAAGGGCATGAGCGGCTCCTTTTGATACAAAAATCCGGTCATCCCAGAGCAGCCAAGTTCCTTCAGGGGTTCGGCTTCCCCCTTCTCTTTTAGCCCACTCCTGTTCTTCCCAGGTATAGCTTAGTTGATCAGTCTCTTCCTAAAAGGGACACCTGCGGTGTTAATTCCGGGACTCATATTCAGTGGGTTCCTTTAGCCGCTTGCTAAGCTGCTTTGTCGGCTAGCCTGTTTCCTTGAGCGACCATATCCATTCCTTTCTGATGTCCCTGGCAGTGGATGATAGCGACTTTGTCTGGTTTCCAGATTGCTTCTAACAGTTGGAAGATTTCTTCTTTGTTTTTGATTTCCTATCCCCCTGGGTTAGGAGACCTCTTTCATTATAAATTGCCCCATGGATATGAATGGTAGCAAATGCATACTTAGAGTCAGTGTAAATGTTTACCACTTGCCCGGCGGCTAGCTGCTGGGCTCGGACCAGTGCCCAGAGTTCTGCTCATTGCGCAGACCATCCCCACGGTAGAGACACTGCTTCCACCACCCATTTGGTAGCGGTGACTGCACACCCAGCAAGCTTTACCCCGTTTTTAACAAAACTGCTCCCATCTGTAAATAGTGTCTGATCTGGGGAAGGGAGCAGTTTGTCTTGGAAGTCGGGGCGTCTGGCGTAAACTTCTTCAGTCACTTCAACACAGTCATGTTCAGGAGCCCCTTCCTCATCTGGCAAAAATGTGGCAGGGTTTAGACTGTGCACTGTTTCTATTGTCATTCTGGGGTTTTCACAGAGTAAACCTTGGTAATGTGCTAGCCGGGGATTCGATATCTACTGATACCTGTGTGAGTTCATTAGGGCAGTGACTGCGTGTGGCACCATAACATGAATTGTCTGTCCAAGAGTTAATTTGCCGGCTTCTTTGACAAGAGTTATGGTGGCTGCCAGGGCTTTCAGGCAGGGCAGCCACCCTGCAGCCATGGGGTCCATCTGCTTGGAGAGGTAAGTGATGGGTCTTTGCCAGGGGCTGACTGTTTGTGTGAGAATTCCCAATGCTACCTTGTTCTTTTCATGCATGAACAGGTTAAAGTTTCAAGTTACATCCAGGAGCCCCAAGGCAGGGGCTCGGCGAGTTGTCTTTTGATATTTTGAAAGGCCCCCTGTTGAGCTTCTCCCCAGGCAAGAGGCTCTTTTTCTGGACCCTCCAGAACTTCGTAAAGGGGCTTGGCCATGGCTGCAAACCTGGGAATCCAGATGCAACAGACCCTGCAGCCCCAAGGAACTCACGAAGCTTTCTTTTTGTGGTGGGGGTAGGGATGGTGCAGATCACTTTCATTCGGGTCCAAGTGTCTGGTGACCTTGTGTGATGCTGAACCCCAGGTACTTGACCTGCTATTTACAGATCTGAGCCTTTCTCCAAGACACTTTGTACTCAGTCTGTGTTAGAAGTTGTAGGAGAGTCTGGGTCACTCTTTAGCAGTCCTCTTCTGTTTCACTGGCAAGTAGGAGGTCATCTACATATTGTAAGAGGGCACACCTGCAGTCTTCCTGGGGGTACATGGCCAAATCTGCTGCCAAGGCTTCCC
>JAQZBX010105812.1:0-10813 GCA_029593785.1 Cabassous unicinctus
GTGGCTGCCTGTTTGCAGACTGTTTATTGCTACTCTTCTCTCTCACCTTCACCACCCCCCACACACCTGCAGCAATCTCCATCGTATATGATCAGTATGCTATGTTTGCCTATCAGATTTGTAAAGATAAAAAAATTATTAATACCCAATGCTGTGGGGGAATGTAGGCATTTATTTCCACATTTGGACCAGAGTAGAATTTTTTACAACCTCTTTGGTGATATCCATCAAACCTCAAAAAATATGCATACTTTTAAACCCAACTATTTTATTTATAAAATAAATAATATATTTATACCTACAGGTATCAAGCCTGTGGCAGTTTGATATTATTTATGAATTCCAAAAATAGATATTGATTATGTTTGTAAACTGGTCTATTCCTCTGGGCAGGATACCCTTTGATTGTATTAGATTCAGTTGAGATGTCTTTGAATAAATTATGTTAAGATTATAGCTTTGATTTGACCACATCATTAGGGCTATTCAGAGTTGAATCCCCGCCCTTTTGGTGGGGCTATATAAAAGGACACTCAATCAATGAGACAGAAGTAGATATACAGAGAACACAGAGGAAGAGAGACAGCTCCATAGATACAGCAGAGGCCCCAGAAGAGAGATGAACCATTTGCCTGATAATTTACAGTTGACCTTGTGAAGAGAACAGAGAAGCTGGACCCAGAAAGAAATAAGCCTTGGGAAGAGAGACGAGCCCTATGCCAGCCTACAGGTGAGATTGGAAGAAGCTGGGACCATGAAGCCTAAAGAGGAAGAAGGAAGGCTGAACCCTCTCAGACATCGCCCACCATCTTGCTTCATCACGTGGCAAATGACTTTGGGTAAGAAAGTACCTCTTATAGTACATTGAGTTGGACTCTTTAAGGCCTTGTGACTGTAAGCTTCTACCCCAAATAAATACCCTTTATAAAAGCCAACAGAGTTCTGGTACTTTGCATCAGCACTTCTTTGGCTGACTAATACAAAGCCACACATCAGGGTATTCATTACAGAATTGTATACAGTTGCAAAAAAAAAAAAAATGAAAGCACCTTATTGCCCATTAAGAGGGAGGGGATTAAATGAATTGTTAAAGTATTAGACAAGATATTATTTATGGGAGTTTATTTGAGCAGTTTACGATTCATGAATCAGTCAGCATCCAAACCACATATGGAAAGGAGTTCTACCAGGAGGGTGAAAGGGGGAGATGACATAAAGTAAATGCAGAAGCAAGTGAGGAAATGGTCTGATTGACTGACATTAAGTTTCCATTTTACACAGGGGGTCTTACAAAGTGAGGAACATATACAAATTGGTTAGTATGGCAATGTATAGCTAGTATGGTAATTACTATGGTATACCTGTATCTACTGGACTGAAACTGGTTAATTACCAGGTTATCTGCAATTCTGTAGGGTGCATTTCATTGTTTCATTTTCTTGGAAAGCCCCTTTAGGTCAAATT
Source organism: Cabassous unicinctus (assembly GCA_029593785.1). Taxonomy (NCBI): domain Eukaryota; kingdom Metazoa; phylum Chordata; class Mammalia; order Cingulata; family Chlamyphoridae; genus Cabassous; species Cabassous unicinctus. Next base: position 1,465 of record JAQZBX010105812.1, read on the forward strand.
TTTTCTTGTCTTCTGAAAAATCTTTTCTCAGAAAAGGATCCCTCCTGGCAATGTCCAGCGCAGGTGGCCATTTTATTTTACTTTAGAATCATGGTCTGTAGCTGTCATGGAATACTATGATGCCATTAAAAGCGAAAACCTCAAGGCACTGAAAGACAATGATGTTCAAAATACATTAAGTGAAGACTGGCAAGGTGCAGAACAATATCTAGGATGGGCTATTTTTGTGTAGGAAGGGACCCACACACACAAACACACACAATGACTACAGTTGTTACCTTTGGGGAGGGGAACTAGGTGGCTAGTGGACTGGGGTAGAAGACAGAACACACTTTTACTCTACACCTTTGTGTATATTTTGTATTTCTCTTTTAAAAACCCACAAATAAATACACACATTGGCATCTTTCCCCCATTCTTCCCTAGCTTCACCTCCCCTGCCATTCTTCCGAGTTAACATGGGTCTCTGTAGGATCATTCCAGCTTCCTCAGTGATCTTTTATTTCCTTTGAATGCATTGCTGTAAACAAAGGACTGCTGAACAGGCCCTTCAACGATTCTAGAGAATTGCTAACCCTGCTCATTTCTGAGGAGGTGTGGATTGGGTTGCCAGATTTGAAAGCAACCCAACATGCCTTGTTAAGTTTGAATCTCAGCTAATTAATGAATTTTCAGTATAAGTATGCTCCAAATATTGAATGAAATTAAAATTTAACTGAGAATCCTGTATTTTATGTCAAATGACTCGCAGCATCCTCCCAAGGTTTGGTCCAGATTCTACAGTATTTGGCAAATGGACTTCACAGTTTATGATGTGGGACCTCACCCATTACACGTGAAACGCTTTTTCTCTATATATGTCATTGGTGGGGACTGCACCACACTCTGGACTCCCCGTCAGGTTAGGTCTCTCCCCAAGGGCCTCTGGGGCGGGTTCACCCAGTCTACAGCACTGAGCATGTTTGGGAACAGGTGCAGCTTCAGGAAGAACAGGATCAGGGTCCCATGGACCTGTGGCTGGGGGGGAGAGTGTGGTGATGGGCACGGAGCTGCCTCCTCAGGGCCATCCCTCCTTACCTCTCCCTGTGTCCAGGTCACGTGGCCCCAATAACCAATGTGAAAGACAAGCTTGGCAGAGATGGTAGCCAAGGAGGCCAGCCCTTGAGGGGTCTTGATCATCCCACTCCCCAGTCAGTACCAGTCCTGAGAGATGGGACCAGCTATGCAAGAATGTGGGGGTGAGAAGTGGAGTAGAAAGAGTCAAGGGATGCAGGCGTGCCTCTACCCAGCCCTACTCATACACACACTCTTCAACTCTTAGCTGGGGGCATGTTGGTGTTTCTCAATGGCTAAGTGACATCCCAGTACAGATGTTCACTCACATCAAGTCTAGAAGGATGGGCTACGGCTGCATCTACTCTGGTTCCAGCTCCCCAGCTCTGCAGGGTCTTCTCAGTGGACTTTCCCTCCCTCCCTTGGTGAGGGAGGGGAAATAGGAGGTCCCTATAGGGCTCCCTCACAGGCATTTTTGTGGCAACTGCATATTATACCAGACTACACCAGAATACATTATTCTGGTATTTCCCCCAGACTGAGACCAGAACTTGATAGAAAATGCAATCCTTTATGCATTAAAGACCTGGAAATGGACCCCCTCCCCCCATAGTGCCTACCACCTTCTTGGGGTCACTCTGAGGCAAAGAGCCTGGAAAACACAAACCTGTGTTCCTTCTACCCACCCAGAGGAGGGAAAAGGTCTTGTCAGTTCCCAAGGGGGTGGTTCTCCTTCCAATGTCTGGTCCCTGCCTCCCAGATTGCTCAGCCTTATGGTTATAAAGCAGCCTCTACTTAGTAATCCAAATGGTAGCCACTGCCCCTTGCCATTTCCCATTATCTTTATAAATAACATCAAACCTTTATGAGTAGCCACTGCATGCAAGGCAGACCTAGTCACACCTCCCTCAACCATGTCCTCATCCTAGACAAATGGATCTTTGTGAAAGTTCATTTAATCCATCTCCTTCATTTTGCACATAAGGAAACTGAGACTAGATAGAAGCAACTTGCACAAGTGTATCAGGGTTCTCTAGGGAAACAGAATCAACAGGAGATATCTGTAAATAATATGAGATTTTATAAAATTTTCTCATGTCACCATGGAGATGCACAAGCCCCAGGTTGCAAACCAGGGGCTCTGATGAAAGTCCGATGAGGGTTCTTTATGAGTTCCTGGGAGACAGTGGCTGTCCAAAGACAAGTTGGGAAATTCTCTCTGAATGCTAAAATCACTTCCCCTTTTAAGGCATTCAACTGATTGGATATCTCCCTGGTTGATTATCTATGCAGTAAACTCCCTGATAACTAAAGTCCATAAATATCCTTGTATTACAATTAGCCCAGTGCTTGCTTGACCAAACAACTGGGGACAATTACCTGGCTGAGTTGACACATTAGCCTAGCCATCTCAACAAGGCCACATAGCTAGTCAGCATCTAAGCCAGAAATGGAAACAGTCCTTAATTCCAAGCTGGTGCTGTTTCTACCCAACCAGTCTATGCAAGGTTGGTCTGTCTATTAAATATGTATGTTTTAGTCTGTCCACTTTAAGTTGGATCCTATTCTGTAGGAGGATAACACACAAAGCTCCACCATAACAAACATGACTCGCCATGATGCATAGCACCATGCTAGGCTGAATTTTCCATTGTAGCACTCTCTGAACTGTTGAAATTCAGGTAAAGACCCTAGAAAAATCCCCTCCCAATATTATTCCAGACATTTGGAGAGACTTCCCATCTGGTGGGTCCCTGCCATTTTCCCTAATGTGTCCCATCTCTCTGGAACCCAGAACAGCCCCTCTCTGCCTCCTGCCCCAAAGTCTGTGGTTCCAGGTTCCAAAAGTCACGGTCCTACTTACCTGGAAGACTGAGAAGGAACAGGACTTGTGGCAACCACATGGTCCTGACTGATGTTCCCTCTGATCTATAAACAGCAGCAAACCCAGACCTCAGCAAAGACCTTCCACCTTCTTCTTGTCTGGCTATCTTAAGTCTCTTCTTCTTCTACTTCTTTTTTTTATTCTTCATCTACTTCCTAATTTCAAGTATTAAGACAAAGGCATTCAGGCAAAATGCAAGATGGACAATTGGTACCAAGTGTGGGTGGGAAGGGAAGGAAGCCAAGAGGTGCCCAAGACAGCCTTTGGGACTGAATCAAAGCTGGTGGCACTTTTTGGGGCTCTGAGAATGCAGAGGTGTGGGGCTTCTGGGTGACCCTAGCATGACTTCTGATGGAGCCAGACACTCTCTGTTTTATGTCCAAAAATTGCCATAAAAACTGATAATGAACTTAGCATCACAAACATATCAGCATTTCTCTCTCTCATCTCCTACCCACGGAATGTGTGAGACCTCTTGAAGTAATTCCTTTATTTATTTATTGAACAAATATTTCTTGAGCATCTACTAAGTGCCAAGCCTTGCTAATGGCATTGGAGATGCAGAAATGAACAAAGTAGATTGAGTAGCTGTCCTCATAAGCTTGCATTCAAAAAGCAAGTAAGGGAGCAAATGAAACACTTGCAAGTTGTAGCAAGTGCTATGAGGAACCAAACAAAAGGAGACTGACTTCTTTGTAGGGTGGTCAGGAAATGCCTTTCTCTGAGGTTATGGTTTTTCAGTTGGGACCTAAAGAAAGAGAAGGAATTCTGCCCCAGAGTGGTGGACAGAGAACACGGACAAAGGCCGTACGATGGGAAAGAGATGGCCATTCTTTGAGGCCCAAGCATAGTGAGCAAGGGAGCAAATGATGCACAAAAGAGATGAAGAAATGGACAGAAGCTAGATTATGCAAGTAAGGAGTTTGAATCTATTGTACCTGTAAGAAAAGCCGCTGAAGGTTTCAGTGGGAGTGAGATCATCTGATTTCTCATTAAGAACATAGATAATGTCTCTTAGTGGTGAATGGATGGAGGACAGAAGAAGTTGGGGAGACTAGTTGGAAGGGTCTTTCAGGAACGCAGGTGAGAGATACTGGCCTGAGCCAGGTGGTGCCTTTCAGAGTTAGTGATGGGGCTCCACATAGGTTTGTTGAGTTCCTGCTCTGTGCCCAGCTTCAGCTGGGTCCAAAAGGATTGATGCATGAGTAAGGCCTCTGACTGAGGGTGGCTTTGTCAAGTCAGAGATGTGTGACCAAGACAGGAAAACATTCTGGGACTTTGGGAACTTGGAACCAATCTGTGGGTCTAGACCAAGAGCTTTGGGAGGGCCCCAGGAATGCAGCGCTCTCAATGGACCTTCCAAATCTGAATGTGATTTCACCATTGTATTACCTTGGCCAGAGAGAGATAGGGCCCACCTCCACCCCATAGGATTATTCATCCCAACCCCAAGGAAATGACATAACCACTGAGAGAAGGAGGTTCTGGGTCCATCTAGAAGGAAATAACCCCAACCTGGTCTTGTTCTGTGGGATGCCATAAGACAGTGGGAAGAAGTTATGGGTGGTTAAGGGGGAGGGATTTATCTCCTTAAGAAACAACATGGTCTGTCTTCTGTTGCTTTTCTTTCATTCCACCTCTTCTTGTTTGGTCTTCATTTTTTCTTTCTCTCTATCTTTTTCTTTTCCTCTCTTCTCATCTTTCCAGCTTTTTAATTCATTCTTTTTTCCCCCTCTATTTTGTTTCTTGTTTCATTTTTTCTATTCCAACTTTTTTATTCTTCTTCCTTTGTATTTTTTATGATTTTTTGCTCGTATCACTTATTTATTTTCCTAATTCCCTTATACAATTCTTCTTATGGCTTTTCTTTTTATTATTATTACTATTATTCTTTTTCTCTTCTTCTCTCTTTCCTTTTCTCGGGTCCTAATTTTTTCTTCAAGGGAACACAGACAACTGCAATGATATAGAATAAGAGGAAACAAGTGTCCAAAAGGAACCTTAACACACACACACACACACACACACACACACACACACCAAAATGAAACCCTAGAGGAGGATTGTGGGAAGATGGTGATAGACTAACAAGCAAAGCTGAATGCTCTAACAAAAACAACAGAGAAAGAGCCAAAAGCTGTCTGAGGGACCTGCTTTGGGGGTCAGCAAACCAGGACAGTGCTACATAACTACCAGAAGGGTGAAGGACAGAGACGAAGAAACCAAAATGACAGGCATGAGTTACCAAGCCCCCATGGCAGCTAGGAAGGCCTCCCCTCCCCACCCCTAAGATATTAACCTGGGGTAGAACCCCTGAATCACTGCAGCCGATTGACAGGGGAACAGACATCTTCATCCCTGTCAGCTGTTTTAAGGGAAAAGAAAGGGGAGGTCGGGGTGCTTTTCTTCAGTGCATTCCACCAGCAGAGCCCGCTTTGAGTCTCTACTCTGGAGATTCAACACAGGAACACAGGAGAAACACCTCCTTGGAAAGGTGCTCTGAATAGTGCCATCTGCTGACCAGTCTGGGAATTGCAGGGACAGAAACTGTTCTCTGCACTCTCTGTATCCAGGCCCTGGGAGAAAATCTCTGCCCCACTAGTGAGTCTCTGGCCCAATTTTGAAAACTTAAGCTGGGCAATTTTAAAGGCTGAGAATAAGTTGAACCAAATATCAAAGAAGAGTTTTGGAAAAAAAAACAAACAATAGCCAAGAGAGAGAAATTTGCCATCAGAGTAAATTCACCAACATATTCAGGTGCCTAGACTTCAGCAAAAAATTACAAGCTATACTAAGAAATAGGAAGAGATGGCCCAGTGAAAAGAACAAACCAAATATCCTGAAGAGACACAGGATTTTTAATACAATTAATCAGTGATAATCACACAACTCTCCTAAACCACTTCAAAGAATTTATAGAAAATATGACAAAAGAAAAGGCGATATTAAGAAGACACTGCGGAAGCGGGTGTGGCTCGATCGATGGAGCTCCCGTTTACCATATGGGAGGCCCCGGGTTTGCTTCCCGGGGCCTCCTTGTGAGGGCACGCTGGCCCGTGTGGCCCGGTGGGCTGATGCAGCAAGACCTCACAACAGGAAGTGGGTGTGGCTCAATCAATAGAGGCCCCGTTTACCATGTGTGAGGCCCCGGGTTTACTTCCCGGGGCCTCCTTGTGAGGGCAGGCCAGCCCATGCGGCGCGGTGGGCTGATGCAGCAAGACCTCACAGCAAGGGGGAGATAAGCAGACACGGAGAAAACACACAGCGAATGGACACAGCAGCACAAGCAGCAAGGGGGGGATAAATAAATAAATAAATAAATAAATCTTTAAAAAAAAAAAGAAGACACTGCAACTTCAGGGAAGATGGCGGACTAGTAAGACACGGAGTCTCTTCTCATGAAAAATAGCTAGAGGACAGGCTGAAACAGCCCCGAAAAAGATCTTCTCGAGTTTAGGACAGCAGGTGAAGGCTGCACACCACCCAGAGGAGAGAGGGACAAAAGAGGGAAATCGCGATGACAGAACCATGAGTTGGAACCAGCAGCGGCTGCTGCTGCTGGCACCCTCCCCCACACTAAAGACTTTTTAGAATTCTCAGGCCTCTGGGCCTACGACTACAGACAAAGGGGGCTCCAGGGATCTACTGCCCCAAGAAGGGGGAGAGAGAGGGACACAGCCTAAGCTGACTCAGGTTCTGACCCGCAAATTTGGGCTGCGGTGCCCCACGGGCCCTTCCAGGCCAGGTAAGACCACACAGTGGTTTGCCCTGGGAGCTGCGAAGGACTGGAGAAATCCAGCCCCCACATTCTTCCTCTCTTCTAGCCTGGACTAATTGTTTAGGAAGCACCGGAGAGGAGAGAGAGAGCCTGGGGCTTACTCGGCTTTTGACTCACCAGTTTGGTCTGCTGTGTCCGAGAGCCATTCCAGGCCGGGAGGGCTGCGCCATTGTTTGCCTTGGAGCCTGCAAGAGGCTAAAGCTACACAAACCTCCCAATCTCCTCCTCTACTAACAGGGACTGATTGTTGAGGACTCAGAGGGGAGTGGAAATATTTCCTAGCTGGGAAAAGGGAGCGGGCTGCCAGAGAAGACTGGAGAACTGTCTCAGAAAGTTCGAATTACAAGGCTCTTAGCCTCCAGACAGGAAGCTCTATCACATTGATCTGGTCTGTGTCGCAACAAATACACCCCAACCAGGCATTGAATTGAGAGCTGCCAAAGAACGCCATCTCCTGGCAGACCAAGGAAGTGTACATAAGAAAATTAAAAATAAACAGGAGAGGCTTTTCCTGGCCTCTATAGTCTTGGTGCCCAAGGTCATAGGAAGCGACTCTACAACCAATTCCTGGGTCCAGTGCCCAGTTTTGTTGAGCAACCAGCAGGACAATCCTAACAATCCAGGTCAGTCAAAAATCAAAGAGCTGTGGTAACTCACAGCCTCCTGCCACTAAATCCCTACAAAAAGGAAAGAGATTGAGCATCTGAGTATACTACATCTTAACCAGATGCCTAAACACAAGCAAAAAATTATGAGCCATATTAAGAAAATAGAAGACATGGTCCAAGAAAAGGAATACATCAAAGTCCCATAAGAGATGCAGAATTTGAGAGAACTAATCAGTGAGATGAGCACAAATTTCCAAAATCAAATTAATGAGCTGAAAGACAATATAGTTAGAGAGATAAATGACATCAAGAAGACATTGAGCAAACACAAAGAATTTGAAATCCTGAACAGAAAAGTAACGGAGTTCATGGGAATGAAAGACACAATAGGTGAGGTAAAAAACACATTTGAGGCATTCAACAGCAGACTCGAAATGCTAGAAGTAAGAATAAGTGAGACCAAAGACAGAGCAGCAAAAATTGAAGAGAGAAAAAGCAAAGAGAGAAAAGAATGGAAAAAATTGAGCAGGGGCTCAGAGAGTTGAATGACAACACAAAATGCAGCAACATACGTGTCATGGCAGTTCCAGAAGGGGAAGAGAAGGGAAAAGGGGCAGAAAGAGTATTTGAGGAAATAATAGCTGAAAATTTCCCAGCTCTCACGAAAGAAATAAACTTACATGTCCAAGAAGCACACCATACCCCAATGAGAATAAATCCAAATATACTTATACCAAGACACATACTACTCAGAATGTCAAATGTCAAAGATATAGAAAAAATTCTCAGAGCAGCAAGGGAGAAGCAAACCATCATGTACAAGGGACGTCCAGTAACACTTAGTGCAGATTTCTCTTCAGAAACCATAGAGGCAAGAAGACAGTGGTATGATACAATTAGGAAACTGAAAGAGAAAAAGTGCCAGCCAAGAATTCTTTATCCAGCAAAACTGTCCTTCAAATATGAAGGTGAGTATAAAATATTCACAAACAAACAGAAACTAAGAGATATTGCAAAAAAGAACCCACCTTTACAGGAAATATTAAAGGAAGCCTTAGAACCTGAAAGAAAAAGACAGGAGAGAGAGGCTTGGAGGAGAGTATAGAAGAAAGAATAGCAGAAAGGATAACCTAAAGAGACAAAAACAAGATGACATATGAAAACCAAAGAATAAAATGGAAGAAGTAAAGAGAACATTTACAGTAATATCATTGAATGTGAATGGATTGAACTCCCCAATCAAAAGATACAGGCTGAAAGAATGGATAGAAAAACATGAGCCATCCATATGTTGCTTACAAGAAACTCACCTTAGACCCAGGGATACAAACCGGCTGAAAGTGAAAGGTTGGAAAAAGATACTCCACGCGAATACTAACCAGAAAAGAGCAGGGGTAACTATACTAATATCAGACAAAACAGAATTTAAATGCAAAAAAGTTAAAAGAGATACAGAAGGTCATTATATATTAATAAAAGGGATGATCCACCAGGAAGATATAACAGTCATAAATATCTATTCACCTAACCAGGGTGCCCCAAAATATGAGACAACCTCTGGCAAAAATGAAGGGGGAAATAGACATTTCTACAATAATCATTGGAGACTTCAACACCCCACTCACACCATTAGATAGAACAACTAGACAGAAGATCAACAAGGAAACAGAGAACTTGAACAATATGATAAACAAGTTAGACCTAACAGACATATACAGAACACTGCATCCAAACTCAGTGGGTTATACATTCTTCTCAAGTGCCCACGGATCTTTCTCCAGGATAGACCACATGTTAGGTCAGAATTCAGCTCTCACTAAATATAAAAAGATTGAAATTATGTGAAGCACATTCTCAGATCATAATGGAATGAAACTAGAATTAATAATAGACAGGAAAAAAGTAAATTCGCAAATGTGTGGAGACTGAACAACACACTCCTAAAAAATCGGTGGGTCAAGGAAGAAATTGCAAGTGAAATCAGTAAATATATTGAGACAAATGAAAATGAGAACACAGCGTATC
>JAQZBX010105813.1:0-10809 GCA_029593785.1 Cabassous unicinctus
ATTTTACTGAATGTAGATTAAAAATAAATATGGGTATAGCTCAGTTGGTTGAGTGCCTGCTTCCCATGTACAAGGTCCTGGGTTCAATCCCCAATGCCTCCTAAAAAGAAAAATAAAGAAAAGAAAGAAAGAAAGAACAATTCTTCTTTATTTATAAATAAATAAATAAAAAAGAAATTTAAAACTATTGCTATAGAAAACCAACAGTTTTAAGAAGTTGAAAAAAAAAGGGTTAGAGAATTTTTCCAAAGGATAAATAGTAGATTCATAATTACTTTTAGTATATATGTTATCAAAACTTTGTTTCCTGTTTTATATTCCAATATTCAGTAGAAAACAAATAAAGCAATATGGCAGCTAAGGGTACAAATTTTAAATATTGATTATTGAAATTTAATAATTAATTATGGTAATTTTAAATTTCACATTTATTTTTCCTTCCTAGAAATTATGGAAATATTTAGTCTCAGCTTTAGTTTGGTGAAATAGTAACTTTAGCAATTAACCATTTGGTTTTTAGGAGAAAATGTGTACCAGCAATGATTACTAATATATTTGGATTTATTTCAAACATTTATTATGTACTTCCAATTTGCTCTAATTTTCTTGTTTTCATTTGACCTTCTTTCTTGTTCTCTTTGGGCAGATTTTTATTCTTTCTAGATGTAGAAGAATTTTTTTCACATATTTTGTTAGATTTATTCTTAATGCTTCACATATTTTCATGCCATTATAAATAACATCTTTTTTTGTATTTTCTTTTTTAAGTTGCTTACTTTTTGTATATCACAATACAATTTCCCTCTATATTGAAATTAAAGTAAAATTAAATCTCCTATTAATGTAATAATTTATTTGTACATTTTTTGGATTTTCTATATAGGCAATATTATTGAAAAGAAAATATTTTCACCCAGAATATACCTTCCTCAAGCCTCCTACTAATACTTCAAGTTCCTGTTTTGTCCCTACTCTTCTTTTTTTTGGAATCCTCACTGTCTACTCTAATTTCAATGATATCATTCTTTTATAAACTCTGACACAGTAGTTTTTTTCTCTTTCATTTTAAAGTATAGTATTCTTGTCTACCTAACATTTCTTCTTATGTAAGCAGCACCTTATATTCTTATGCATCTTTCTGTAATACCCAAAATCAAAGTAAATTTTCAATGAATAGTTATGGTGGGCTGACTACTACCAGAATGATGTCACTAAGTTTAATCATTTGCTTTCTTAGCTTAAAACATGCAAAGGAAACCCATTGTATATAGCATCAATTTCCAAACTGCCCTTTGATGACAAAGACAGAAGCAGGGAGAAAGGAAATTGACAGGGCTCTACCCAGTAGAGCAGCTGAAATTCTGCCTCCCTTCCATGCACAAACTACTGGCCATGCTCATCAGAACAGTTCTTTTGTTACTTGTTTTATGTGTTGATGTTTCCTCTTAAAATATCAATCAAACCAAAGTGCTTTGGCTATAAAAAGGGGAGTTGAAACCCACTGATGAAAGATAAAGCCTAAACTCCTTATGATAACATATGAGTCCTGAGGTGAAATAATCCTGCTTTGCCTCAAGCCCCTCATCAGGACCAGAACAAAAAGCAGAAGAATTGGTGCGTTGCACAGAATCTCACTAAGAGAGTCTCACAAAGGTTCATGTCAGGTACAGGTCTGCTTCTTCCTGGAGGAAGGGATGCGTTTTTCTCCACATCATCTTCTTGCCAAACTTGTGTGGGTGCCATTCAGTTGGAAGGTGTGATGGTTAGGCTAAGGTATCAACTCGGTCAGGTAATTTTGCCCAGTTGTTTGGTCAAGAAAATACTGGGCTAATTGTAATACAGCGGCATTTCATGGACTTTAATCATCAGTGAGTTGACTGCATAGATGGCTGGTTATATCTACAATCAATTAAAAGATTGCCATGAGCAATGAGTGACATCTCATCCAACCAGTTGAAGACCTTCAAAGGGGAAGTGATTTTAGCATTCAGAGAGAGAATTCCCATCTCTACTTCAGACAGCCAGGGTCTTCTGAGAACTCATCAAGGACCAGCATCAGAGCCCCTGGTTTGGAGCCTGCCCTGTGGAATTTAGACTTGTGCACCCTCAGGGTCATGTGGGATAATTTTATAAAATCTCATGCTATTTACAGATATCTCCTGTCACTTCTGCTTCCCTAGAGAATTCTGACTAATACAGTTTGGTACCAGGAGTGCTTCCTGAGAAACAGAAACTTAAAAATGGGATTTCTGAATTGGTTCTGGGATTTTTGCAATTGGCTCTGTACTCTGATTAAATTCAAGGGCACTAATGAACTCTCTTTCCAATAATCAAGAAGCCACTGACAGTCCATGGCATGAGTTGGCAATGGAGATACACAAAATATTGCCACTGGATAGGACTACTTCCATGTTTATAGGAGGCAAGGATGGGGATGGGAGTGTTTTTAACACCTTAACAGAGTTTTGTGGAGTTAAAAGGTACAATGATGTTGGCTGGCTGTTCCTAAATATGCTGGATACAGCTACAAAAGAAAGGGATGAGCTACAAATGATTTTCCTTAAACTTTTAAACCATTGTCTTTGCAATCATTTTAATGTTTTTTTAAATGTATGGTTCTATAATGTGAAACTTGAAAGGATTAAAATTTAACTGAAATTTTAAAAAGAAATTTGCAACTTAAGCACTGCATGAATCATGTGAGAGTTTCTATGTGTGCTCTGAAAGAAAATCTTGTTTTGTGCAGCCACAGACTTGAGATCTCTGAAAACCAGACTCATTGTATGAGTAGCAGAGTTACAACAAAAACTAAAATCTCAACCTTGCAGGGTGTCTGCTTTTAAAGTGAGGGCACTGATTGGAAAGGGTGGAACCCTGAGGATTGGGACATTGAAACCCCAAATTCTGCTGAGATTTTGCCAGATAAATCTGTCCTGCGGAAACCACCCAATGTAAAGTTTGCATTATCCAACCTCCAGCATGTGTGAGTGAGTCCTGACCTCCACCATGCCCTAAGCAGGTCAACCCAACCTCAAGCCTCCATTATCCAATCTCCAGCCTGCCCCAAGAAGTCCAGGCCTCCTTCCTGTCCTGAGGCGGGTATGAGCCAAACTTAAGCTTGCAGAACCCAATCTTCAGCCTTCCTCAAGGAGTCTCTACCTCCTCCCTGCCCAGAAGAAACCAGCACCCAGCCTCCACCCTGCCTCTAAGAGTCTACCATCCACCCCTTGTCTGAAAAAATTAATCCTGCCTTACCAGACAAAACTGCAATGGAATCCCCTGATTGCAAGACACTTTTAATTCTTCTCCTTACTCACCCCCACCACCCCTCTTCTCTTCCACAGCTATAACTAGACTAAAATCACAACAAGCCCCTAAAGGTGAAGTACAAAGTGTGACCCAAGAGGAACTACACCATACTCTAAAAGAACTGCATGAGTTTTACAATTTGTATATAGACACAAATCAGGGGAATATATGTAGGAATGGATATCAAGGATATGGGATAATGGTGGAAAGAATACAAAGTTAGATCAGGCTGAATATATTGATATGGACCTACTAAGCAGAGATTCTGGATTCAGTGTTGTAGCTTGAGAAATTAGAAAAGTTTCTAATAGTTTGTTTGAGTGGCTGTTTGAGACAAGGACCAAAAGGTAGTCTACAATTTCTGAGGTTGATATATCTAATTTACCCTGGCATACTGTAGATGAGGGGATTCAAAGGCTTAGAGAAATTGGAATGCTAGAATGGATTCACCATTTAAGGTCTGCCCTCCCACCCCAGAAATGTCCAGAGGACACACCTTTCACCAGGACTGTGAGGAATAAATTTGTGAGACTAACTCCATCTTCTCTGAAGAGCTCTGTGGTTGTTCTTCTCTGTAGGCTATATATTATTGTGGGAACTGCTATCATGGAACTAGAAAAATTAAATACTGAGAATGATCAGCTCCTGGGCTGACAGAAGCCAAGTAGCAGCACTTAATCACCAAAGACAAGGTGGGCATTGCTACCACAATGAAAGGCAGACTCAAAACAGCAATCAAAAGAGTTTGAGTCCCAAAGACCTATGGCATTGGCTAATAGATCACGGGGTACCTAGAAGTGAAATAGATAGTCTACTAAATTCCTACTTGCTCTGTATAAGTAGAAGAGTTTTGGGTCGAGTGAACAAAACCTCAATTTGAATTACAGAAAAAGAGAATCATGGCCCCTTAATCAATTCCCAAACTTGTGACAGTTTACGGACACAGAGCCCCTTGAATGAGGGGAAAGCTGGGTCCCCTTGGGGAAGGATACTGTTACACTGCCAAAAATTTGTACTGTTAATCTTCTTTCCAGCTTTCCCCAAAGAGAGATAATGCCTTTTACCAAGGTAACAGTGCATTAGCAAAAAGGAAATGATCAGACATTTGGGGAATTATTAGACCCCAAACATCACTGTGATCCACCAGTCAGAATAAGGGCTTATGGAGGTCAGGTGATTGATGGAGTTTTAGCTCATGTCTGTGTCACGTTGTGTCCGGTGGTTACCCAGACCCTTTCTGTGATTATTCTCCCAGTTCCAGAATGTATAAATGGAATAGACATACTCAGGAACTGGCAGAATCCCTACATTGGATCCCTGACTTGTGAAGTGAGGGCTACTATAGTAGGAAAGGCCAAGTGGAAGTCACTAGAATTGCCCCTACCTAACAAAAGAGTAAATCAAAAGAAAAATGCTGGCTTCCTGGAAGGATTACAAAGAACAGTGCCACCATTAAGGATTTGAAGGATGCAGGAGTGATTTCTACCACATCCCCATTCAACTCTCCTATTTGGACTGTGCAGAAAACAGATGGCTCTTGGATGATGACAGTAGATTATGGTAAACTTAACCAGGTGCTGACTCCAATTGCAGCCTCTCTTCCAGATGTGGAAAGAGCAAATCAACAAATCCCTTGGTACTTTGTATAAAGCTATTGATTTGGCAAACACTTTTTTCTCAATTGCCAATAGTAAGGACCCCCAGAAATAGTTTGCTTTCAGCTGGCAAGGCTAGCAATTTACATTCATTGTCCTGTCTCAGGGGTATATCAAATCTCCAGCCCTATGTCATAATATTGTCCTTAGGGAAATTGTCTCTCCTCTCCATAAGGTATAACACTGTTCCATTATATTGATGATATCATGCTAATAAGACCTAGTAAGCAAGAAATAGCAATTACTTTAGACTTATTGGTAAGGCATTTGTGTGTGAGAGAATGGGAGATAAATCCAACAAAAATACAGGGGTCTCCACCTCGGTGAAATTTCTAGGTGTTCAGTGGTATGGCGCATGTTGAGATATCCCTTTGCTAGTAAAGGATAAGCTATTGTACCTGGCCCCCCTTACAAACAAAAAAAGAGGGACAACACTTAGTTGGCCTATTTGGATTTTGGAGACAACATAATCTTCATTTGGGTGTACTACTCTAGTCCATTTACTGAGTGACCAGAAAAACTGCTAGCTTTGAGTGGTGACCAGAACAAGACGAGGCTCTGTGACAGGTCCAGGCTGCTGTGAAAGCTGCACTGCTACTTGAGGAATATGATCCAGAAGATCCAATGGTGCTGAAAGTGTAAGTGACAAATAGAAATGCCAGCTGGAGCCTTTGGCAGGTGCCTATAGGAGAATCACAACGCAGAACCTTTGGATTTTGGAGCAAAGCCTTGCTATCCTCTGCAGGTAAATACTCTCCCTTTGAGAAAGAGCTTTGGTTTGCTACTGGGCCTTAGTAGAGACTGAATGCTTACCCATGGGCCATCAAATTGCTATGAGACCTGAGATGTCTATCATGAACTTGGGATTGTTTGACCCACCAAACCATAAAGTTGGACATGCACAGAACATTCCTTCATAAAGTGGAAGTGATGTATATGAGAGAGGGCTCCACTGGGTCCTGAAGGCACAAATAAGTTACATGAAGAAGTGGCCCAAATGCCCATGGACACCACTCCTGCCACATTACCTTCTCTTTTCATCCCACAGCTTTGGCCTCTTGGGGAGTTCCTTACAATCAGTTGACTGAGGGAAAAAAAAGCCGGGCCTGGATTACAGATGGTTCTGCACCCAAAAGTGGACACCTGCAGCACTGCAGCCCCTTTCTGGGATGTCCCTGAAGGAAAGTGGTGAGGGAAAATCTTCCCAGTATGTAGAACTTCAAGCAGTGTGCCTGGTTGTTCATTTTGCTTGGAAGGAGAAATGGCTGGAGGTGCATTTGTACACTGATTCATGGACTGGTGCCAATGGCTTGGCTGTATGCTCAGGACTTGGAAGGAACATGATTGGAATATTGGTGACAAAGAGGTCTGGGGAAGAGGTATGTGGATAGATCTTTCTGGGTGGACAAAAATTATGAAAATTTTTGTGTCCCATGTGAATGTTCACCAGAGGGGACTTAAGCAGAGGAAGATTTTAATAATCAGGTGGATAAATGACTTGCTCTGTGGCTAACACTCAGCCTCTTTCCCCAGCCACTCTGTCATTGCCCAATCAGCTCCTGAACAAAGTGGCCATGGTGGTATGGATGGAGGTTATTTGTGGGATCACCAACATGGACTTACCCTCACCAGGCTGATATAGCTACAGCCACTGCTGAGTGCCCAATCTGCCAGCAGTAGAGACCCACACTCAGCCCCCATTATGGCACTATTCCCTGAGGTGATCAGCCTGCTACCTGGTGGCAGGTTGATTACATTGGGCCACTTCCATCATTGAAGGAGCAATGATTTGTTCCAACTGGGATAAACACATACTCCAGATATGATTTGCTTTCCCAACATGCAATGCTTCTTTCAAATCGACATCCATGAACTTACCAAATGCCTCATCCAGTACCATGGTATTCCACACAGCATTGCTTCTTGTCAAGAAACCCACCTCACAGCCAATGATGTGCAAGAAAGGGCACATGCTCATGGAATTCAGTGGTCTTACTATGTTCCCTATCATCCTGAAGCAGCTGGATTGATAAAATAGTGGAAGGGCCTTTTGAAGACTCAATTATGGCACCAACTAGGTGGCAATACCTTGCAAGCCTGGAGCAACGTTCTCCAGGAGGCTCTATATGCTCTAAAGTAGCATCCACTCTATCTTGCTGTTTCTCCCATAGCCAGGATTCATGGACAAGGAATCAAGGGTGGAAATGGGAGTGGTACTACTCACTATTCCCCCTAGTGATCTTCTAGGAAAATTTTTGCTTCCTGTCACTGCAACGTTAAGCTTTGCTAGTCTAAAGTCTTAGTTCCAAAAGGAGGAGCTCTTCTACCAGGGAATACAACAATGATTCCATTGAACTGGAAGTTAAGATTGCCACCTGGCCTCTTTGAGCTCCTCATTCCTCTGAATCAACAGGGAAGTAAGGGAATTGCTGTACCGGCTGGGTGGTTGATTCTGACTATCAAGGGGAAATAGGACTGCATCTACACAATGGAGTAAGGAAGAGTGTCCTTAGAATACAGGAGATTCCCTAGGTTGTCTCTCAGTACTACTATGCCCTGTGATTAAAGTCAATGGAAAATTGCAAGAACCCAATGCAAGGAGGACTAACAATGGTTCAGAATCATCAGGAATGAAAGTTTGGGTCACCTCACTAGGTAAAGAACCACAGCCAGCTGAGGTGCTTGGTGAGGTAAAGGGAACATGGAATGGGTAGTGGAAGAAGGTAGTGATAAATATGACCTCATGAACAGTTACAGAAAAGAGGACTGTAATGTTTATGAATATCTCCTCCTTATTTTGTTATGAATATGTTTGTATATGTACATAAAATGAGTATCTTTGTTTTCTTCTCTAACCTTTCCCCTTATTC
Organism: Cabassous unicinctus; assembly: GCA_029593785.1. Classification (NCBI taxonomy): domain Eukaryota; kingdom Metazoa; phylum Chordata; class Mammalia; order Cingulata; family Chlamyphoridae; genus Cabassous; species Cabassous unicinctus. The sequence goes on from JAQZBX010105813.1 coordinate 7,835, forward strand.
ATCATATGACATGTCATATTAGTTTCATGTTGTAGTGCTTAAAGATGTCAGGTTTAAAAGTGAATATTACCCAAAAACTTGCACCCTATTCGAGAGGGATTTAGTGCATTTCCAGGTGTACACAGAACAGATGAATAGTGTTAAGTGGAAATATATATATGTGTTATGTTTTTATTTAGAGACTAAGTATGGTTTAAAGTTATGTGTAGGGCTGCAAAATTAACAAGGGATGAACTGTGATGGTTAGGCTAATGTGTCACCTGGGCCAGGTAACCGTGCCCAGTTGTTTGGTCAAGCAAGCACTGGGTTAATTATAATACAAGTGCATTTCATGGACTTTAATCATCAGTGACTTGATTAAATAGATGGCTGGTTACATCTACGATCAACTAAGGAAATTGCTGTCAGCAATGAGTGACATCTCATCTAATCAATTGAAGACCTTAAAAGGGGAAGTGATTTCAGCATTGAGAGAGAGAGAATTCCCATCTCTACTTCAGACAGCCAGGGTCTTCTGGGAACTCATCAAACACTTTCATCAGTGCCCCTGGTTTGCAGCCTTTCCTGTGGAATTTGGACTTGTGCAGTCCCACGGTTGTGTGAGACAATTTTGTAAAATTTCATACTATTTACAGATATCTCCTGTTGCTTCTGTTTCCCTAGAGAACCCTGATTAATACAGAAGGAATACCTTTTCTACTTCTCACAAGACACTGAATAGGCTAGTCTGCAGCCCGTTTCTCTATTGCACATTCCACCCCAGAATTACTGAGATGCTTGCTGCTTCTGCATGGCACCCACAATGTTTAACATCTCCATTCTTTGCTTACACTGTGTGCTCTCCATACTATTTCCTTTTCTTCTTTGCTTACCTGATGATAATGTATATCTTCACAGATTCATATGGCATGTAATTTCTGCCTAGAGGATGCCCATAGTTCCCTTTTGTCTCACTAACTACTAAAACAACTATAAATAGAACTTTTTTATTCTCTGCCTCACTGTTTGTACATTAGGAACACTTAAATATTAATAGCCTTAATATTTTATTGCCCACAAGAGTTCACATGAATTCTGAAAGATTTGATCAAGTCTTTCTTTTATTTTCCCAGCACTATGGGCCTGTCAGTAGGATAAAGGGATGTATTTTTGAAAGGCATAATGTCTTCTGGTATGTGTCAAAGATAAAAAATAAGCCCTCAACATTTCATCTTGTTTTTAGAAACAGTCATATATGGAGTTAACATTCATTAACTTATCTAAATGCTCTTCATTATCAATTGATTTTTCCAATCTTTACCTCTTATTTGTATGAAGGTCATAGCTTAACGAGTTAACTATTAACTTGCTTTCAAAATCACTTTAACCTTTGCCTTGAAAACTTAAGAAGAGTCTACTGTACTGGAAGGTAAGCTCTTTGAGAAAAGGAATATTGTCTATCGTTTTCACCTTTTTATATTTATCACCTAGAAAAGTGATCATTTGTGAACATATGGATGTATGGCTATATTAAAAATGAATGAATGAATGAATGAATAATCAAGATATCAGAAATCAGTAAAATTAGCCAGAGATTCTGAATAAAGGAAGATGCTCTTTTGGCCATCTATACTTTCCCCCTCAGCTTTGTGGTTGCTTCTGACTGAGTGGTTTCTCTGCCCTAAGATATTGGGAACAAGAAGATGGGAAGCCTTGGAATTTAAATCAGTTTTTACTCAGGACCTCATTTGCCAACCAAACAGCACAAAAATCAGCTTGAATTCCAAATAGATGGATTTTCTTCATAGAAAAGAGTATAAAGGAAGACTAAACTTTCTTTTCCTCACATTAAAAACCATTGATCTTTCCAATGATCCCAGAAATTATTAGGGAAAATCTAAGCTCACCATAGTCTTTTTTCCCCCTCATTTTCTTACCATTTATACCTACTAAACTTCCATGTAAAAAGATATATTATTGTAGATATGTAGGTTAATTTGCTTTAATAGCATTTAGAATTTTACAGATACTGTTCTATGTACTGGGAATACATCCATGTTTGGAAGGAGACAGAGAAAATATCTCTGGGCTTATAGGAGATAGAAAATAAAAAATTAAAAAGGCCTAAAGAGTTTTAGATGATTCTGAGTGCAAGGGAGATAGCTGTTATGGAGGAGGTGGAGTTGCAGTTTTAAATATGTTGGTCATGAAGGGTTTCAATAAGAAAGTGTCTTTTAGCTAAAAACTTGAAGGAGGTTAAGGAGTGAGTTATTCCACTAAATTTGAGTCAAAGGGAAAAGCAACTAGAAGGCTCTAGAGTAGTGGAATTCATAGTATATTTGAAGAACCTGAGAGTCAAGTGTGGTTAAGCAGTGAAAATAAGGGGGAAAGAACTTGAAAGAAACTCCGTATCGATTAAACATTAACTCCCTGTTCCTTACTCCCACCCCTGGTAATCTGTATTCTAGTTTCTGACTATGAATTTGCTTAATTTAATTATTTCATATCAGTGAGATCATACAATATTTGTCCTTTTGTGTCTAGCTTATTTCACTCAAATAAGGTTCATCCATGTTGTAGCATGTGTCAGAACTCAATTCCTTTTTTTTTCAATTCCTTTTTTATGGATAAATAATATTCCATTGTATGTGTATACCATATTTTGTTTATCCATTCATCTGTTGTTTAATACTTGGGTTTCTTCCACCTTTTGGCAATTGAGAATAATGCCACTCTGAATATTGGTGTGCAAATATTCATTCAAGTTCTTGATTTTAAATCTTTTGGTTATTTATGTAGAAGTGGTATTGCCACGTCTTATGGTAATTCTATATTTATCTGACTGAGGAACCTCCAAACTGTTCTCCACAGCAGCTCAAGCATTCAACATTACCATTAACAGTGTATGACAAAAACAAAACAAACACACACACACACACAAACAATGTATGAGTGTTCCTATTTTTCTGCAACTTCTCCAACACTTGTTAATTCCT
>JAQZBX010105814.1:0-10839 GCA_029593785.1 Cabassous unicinctus
CTCTTTTCTTTCAGACTTATAACTAAAGACACACAAGCCCCCAGAGGTTAGGTACAAAGTGTGACCCATGAGGAAATATGCCATGCTCCAAAAAACCTGGGTGAGTTTTCCAATACATATAGACAGAAACCAGGGCCATATGTGTGGGAATGGATATTAATGGTGTGGGATAGCAAAATAGTAAATCAAAAGCAATACTGGAAAAAGGTAGTAATGGAGTAATTGAAGAACAAAAACATGTAAGACATATTAAAAAACAGGGAAGTGGACGTGGCTCAAGAGATTGGGCTCCTGTCTATCATATAAGAGGTCCAGGGTTCGATTCCCGGGTCCTCCTGGTGAAAAGCAAGCTGGCCCACATGGAGTGCTGGCCCATGTGGAGTGCTGACCTGCACAGAGAGCTGGTGCAGCAAGATGATGCAACAAAAAGAGACACAGAAGAGAGACAATAAGAGATGCAGCAGACCAGGGAGCTGAGGTGGTGCCAGAGATTGAGCGTCTCTCTCCACTCCGGAAAGTCCCAGGATCGGTTCCTGGTGCCGCCTAAAGAGAAGACAAGCAGACTCAGAAGAACACGCAGAGAGCAGACAGCGAGCGCAAAACAATGAGGGGGCAATAAATAAATAAATCTTGGGAAAAAAAAAAAAAAACGTATAGAAAACAAATAGCTAAATGGCAGAAATAAATCTTTTCTTCAAAAGTGAAAAGATGACTGTGGCAGTTTGGTATAGTTATGAATTCCAAAAATAGATATTGGATTATGTTTGTAAACTGGTCTGTACCTCTGGGCGTGATTAAGTTATGATTAGGGCTTTGATTGGGCCACGTCAGTAGGGCGTTGAGCCCACCTCTTGGTGGGTGGGGTCTCAAAGCTAAAAGCCATGGCAAATGACAGCGTTAGAGTTCTGAGTTGGAGTTCTGATGCGGAGTTTTGATGCTGGAGCCCAGGGAAGTGAGCACACAGAGGAGCTTGGTCGTGAGGAAGGAGAGAAGGCCCCGGGGAAAGAGACGAGCTGTTCGCCTGACAGTTCACAGCTGGGCTTGTGGAGGAGGCAAAGCCTAGGGAGCCTCATAGTCTACAGCTGACCTTGTGGAGGAAATAGAGGTGATGAGCCCAGAGAGAAACGGAGCTCCGGGAAGAGAGGAACCCAGGAAGCCTGAACCCTGGCAAACGTCGGCAGCCATCTTGCTCTAACACGTGGCAACAGACTTTGGTGAGGGAAGAAACTTATGCTTTATGGCCTGGTAACTATAAGCTTCTACCCCAAATAAATGTCCTTTATAAAAACCAACCAATTTCTGGTATTTTGCATTAGCACCCCTTTGGCTGACTAATACACCAACCTATAGAATGAGAGAAAATATTTGGAAACCATATATTTTATAAGGGTTTAATATCCAGAATATATAGAGAATGTTTACAACAACAAAAAGACAAACAACCCAATTAAAAAATGGGCCAAGGATCTGAACAGACATTTCTCCAAGGAAGATATTCAAATGGCCAATAAGTACATGAAAAGATGCTCAGCATCATTAGCCATTAGAGAAATATAAATTAAAACTATAAAGAGATACCAATTCACAGCCACTAAGATGGTTATTATTAAAAAACAAAACAAAACACCTTGAAAATAAGTGTTGGTGAGGATGCAGATAAATAGGAACTCTTGTGCATTGTTGGTGGGAATGTAAAATGGTGCAGCCACTGTGGAAAAAAGTTTGTGTTTCCTCAGAAAATTAAACATAGAATTAATATATGTCTGGCAATTCCACTCCTGGGTATATACCCAAAAGAGCTGAAAGCAGGGACTTGGACTGATATTTGTAAACCAATGTTCATTGCAGCATTGTTCACAATTGCCAAAAGGTGAAACCAACTCAAGTGCCCATCAACTGATGAATGGATAGACACAATGCAATGGAATATTATTCAGCCATAAAAAGAATTGAATTGCTGGTACATGTGGCAAATGGATGAAACTTGAAGACTTCATGTTGAGTGAAATAAGCCAGACACAAATGGACAAATATTATATGATTTCTCTTATGTGAAATATTTAGCATAAGCAAATTCTTAGAGACAGAAAGTAGAATAATGATTACCAGAGGGGAAGGGAGGAATGGGGAATTATTGCTAAATGAGTATGAGTTTTGGTTTGAGATGATGAAAGTTTTCTGCTTTTTTCTTTTTTTTTTAAGAATGGATTAGCAGAAGGCTGATGTCTGATGCCCTCATGAAAAGTCATGTTCCTTGGCCTTGTTTCCAGGCCAGAAGCAGTTCTCCAACTCAGAATCCATCAGCTGAAAGATGGGCTGGTCCCATGAGGACAGTCCCTGTAACACCCCAGCAAGCATATATAGTCGTGATTCCTGCAAGGCCTTCCCCAAAGTGACCATCAACCACCTACTTGAGCAATCCTGCATTGGGAAAAGGGTGTGTTCAGGCCCTCTGGGAAGCAGATAACAAGATGGAGTTGGAAGTACAGGAGTAACCACTTGGTAACCGCTGTGAGAGGTCGAGAGGAAGAGGAGCAGGGGTAGGTAGGGAAAGGCTCAGGCTGCAAAGATGATTTGACACCCGGGAATGGAGGGTGGAAGGAATGAGGGGTGGGTAGGAAAAGCCTCCCAGTACAGTGCAGCTCTGAGGGAGCCTTGGTCAGCCCAAGAGGGGGTTCAAGAGCAAGGATTGCCCATTAGAGGAGTCCCACATGGGGAAGAAAATGCCAGGCTCTAGTCCCCCTGCTGTGCCCAGTCATTGGCTGGGAGCGGCCGTTGGAGAGAAGGGCCTTGGCTTAAGCACTGTGGCAGGCCTTGTAGGCACCCCCTGAAGGCTGTCGGCTCATTGCAATCCTTGTGGCGGACTCTTTCTTGAAGGCAGAGCTGAGCGGTACATCTCCATAGCTGCCGCATGTGGTTACCCGTATCTTTTGAAGGCTGTAGGACACAGGCTGTAGGACACCCAGGGATCCAAGTGGCATGTTACAACAGAGTAAGGATGTATGGGGATCAGGTAATCAATGGAGCTTTGGCCTAGGTCCGTCTCACAATGGGCCTATTGTGTCAAGAGACCCACCTGGTCTCCAGTTCCTGGAGGTATAAATGGACTAGAAATACTTAGCAGTTGACAGAACCTTCATGTGGTTCCCTGACCTCTAGAATATGAGCTATTGTATTAGGAAAGGCCAAGTAGGAGCCCATCAAACAGGCTTTCCTCCTCCACCTCCCCAGCTAGGATATCCTGTTAGAATCAGTATTGCATCTCTGGAGGAATGACAGATTACTGCCATCCCCAAAGACATAAAGGATGCAGGAGTGGGTCTTTATGTTAGTCCCATTGAATTCACCAGGCTGGTCCCTGCAAAAAAAAACAGATAGATCATGGAAGATGATGTGGACAATCACAGACTCAACCAAGCAGTAGTCCCAGTGGCAGCTTCTATGAAGGAAGTGGTGTCTTTGCCAGAGCTGGTTAATAGCATCCTGGGTGTGTGGCTATTGATCTGGCAAACACATACCTTATCCCAGGGCTATGTTAATTTTCCTGTTCACTGTAACAATATAATCCAAAGAGCTCTGGTCCATCCGGACAACCCATAGATCATCATATCGGTCCACCCTATCAGGACATAATGTTAATCAGACCTGCTGAGCAAGGAGTAGCAGGTTCATTGGAGAATATGTGCGCTCCAGAAGGTGGGAGATAAACTGAAAGATTCAAGGACCTGCCACACTGGGGAAGTTTTAAAGGGTGCAGTGGCCTGGCACACTGGGTCATCTCTTCCAAAGTCGCGGGCGGTTGTTGCACTTAGTACCTTCTACCACCAGAAAAGAAGCTCAACTCCTGGTGGGCCTCTTTGGGGTTTGGGGGCAGCACATTCAGCACTTGGGAATATTGCTTTGGACCAATTTTTGGGTGATACAGAGGCTGCTAGTTTGGAATAGCAGTGACACAAGCAACCATGCTTGGGACTTAGGACCTGGCAGACCCTATGGTCACCATGCGGAGTCTCTGGGAATCTCCAATGGAAGGTTCCGGTCTAGATCTCTAGGTTCTGTAAGAAGGCCATGCCATCTGCAGCAGAGATGAATTCCGACATGCCCCTGGGCCCTGATAAAACACGAGCATCTGACAGGACATTGAGTGGCCATGTGTGGCCACATTTATCATGAGCTGATGGATCATAAGATCCAGCCATCGTTAAGACTAGGCGTCCATCGTGATGTGGAAGTGGAAAGGCAGGGACTGCGCTCAAAGGCCCAAAAGGCATAAGTGAGCTGCGCGGCCAGGCGGCCCAGGTCCCTCTTCCTCGGCGCACACCTTGGGCTCGTGGGCTTTTCCCTCCGACCAGCTGAGAGGAGGAAAAAGGCCGAGGTCGAGTCACGCGTGGATCAGCTTGATGTGCTGGTGTGAGCTGCGAATGGATAGCTGCTGCACTGCTGCCCCCTCTTCCTGGGGGCTGGGGGGCACGGTTTGAAAAGGCAGCGGCCGGACCTGCGGGCCGCTCACCTGCCACCTGCTTTGTGTGCAGAGAGAAGCAGCCTGCGGTTAGGCTGTACGTGGGCTCGGGTACGGTGGCTTGGCTGGTTGGTCAGAAGGCTGGAAGGAGCAGGCTGGAAGACGGGGGCGTGCCCGGAGCTGTGGGGTGGGGGCGCCGCTCCTGCCCCCTAGGTGACACCCTCCAGACTCCACCCTTCACTTGGAAGGCAGCATCGGGCGAGGGAACAGGCAGCCTCCCAGACACTGATGATCTCCAGTATTTAAAAGTTTCCATTTCATTATAGTTTTCCTTTTCCTTTTTTTTTTTTCGTTCTGTTTTCTTTGACTTACTCTTTAATATTTTTCTAGCCTCTTGAGTTGAATGCATTTTAATCATTATTTTCAATTGTCAAATGAAAAAAACGAATCTGGACTTGGTAAGGAGAGACTTTATTCGGGAGGATTATGGAAAGGGGGAGAGGGGCTATCGGGAGACCCCTCCCACCATAAGTTCTGCCAGCTCTCAGAGTTAGGCAAAAAGGGCTCTTCTCTGATAGAGAGGAAAGAATTGGTTGTAGGGAAGTGGCCTGAAAGGGCGGCGTGATCAGATTGCAGAGCTGAGGCTATTTTATGCTGAAGCAGCCTGTTTTCTGGGAGGTGCCTAAGTCTGGGTAACAAGCAATTCCCTCTGATTGATCGAGGACCAGCAGCTCAGCTCATCATTCATGAGGCAAAGAACAGGAATTTGGAAGGTCCGTGTCTGGTCTTTTTTTTTTTTTAAAAGATTTATTTATTTTATTTATTTATCCCCCCCTTGCTGCTTGTGCTGCTGTGTCCATTCGCTGCATGTCTTCTCTGTGTCTGCTTATCTCCCCCTTGCTATGAGGGTTTGCTGCATCAGCCCACAGCGCCGCGCGAGCTGGCCTGCCCTCACAAGGAGGCACCAGGAAGCGAACCCGGGGCCTCCCATATGGTAAACGGGGGCTCTATCCACTGAGCCACACCTGCTTCCCGTGTCTGGTCTTGACCTAGGTAAACCGGGGTGGGAGTGCGGGGATTGGTGAGTTTAAGTCACATGGGGAGGGGAGATTGTTTGCAGTAAGCTACTTTCCAGAATACAAAAGGTAAGGATGTTTTTTGGTTTTATTTTTAAAAATTTATCCTGGTAATGTAAGTGTAGCCTTGTAACCACGTTCAGGCGTACAATTCAGCGGTGTTAATTACATTCACGTGCTGTGCTGTCATCACCACCATGGTGGGGGTTTCTTACCCTTTGCTGTTTTCCTGTCACAGGGCTTGGCTATAATTTGTCGTCACTGTCTTCACTGTTTTTTTTTTTTTTTTAAACGTAGTGTGGTTAAAGGCTTTAAATTTAGAACTAAGTACCTATACACTTTACTTCCCGCAAGTTTTGGAAGTAGTACTTTCATAGACATTCAGTTCTTAATGTTTCGTCATTTACTTGTACTTTCCTCTATAATCTACTAGTTATCTAAGATTAATTTCCCACTTCTAAACGAGTGGGGATTTTAAAAGAATTACGTAAAATATTGTAGACCTCTGCGTTGTGATCAGAGATTGTGGCTTAGAAGATATAGACGCTTCAACACTTCCTGAGACCTCGTAAATGGTCAATTTTTATAGAGGTTCAGTGTGTGCATTTTCAGTGTGTAAAAGTAATGAATATTGTCTATTTGTTAGATCCAAAGTTCTTTATAAAGGAGATTAAACTTCTGTATCATGTTGTACAGACATTGTAAATCATTCAACTTTTTTTTTAATCTGTCAAATCTATTAGTTTCTATAGATGAGCATCAAAATCTTCCTCCATGCCTGTGGACTTTTCAATTTCTCCTTGTAATTGAGCCAGATTTCGTTTTGCGTATATTGCAGTTATATTGTCAGGTGCATGCAAATTCATGGTTGGGAGGATAGTATGCTTTATCATTATATTATATATTTCTATATGCCTAATAACGCTTTCTGCCATAAATTCTGATTTTAATATTGCCAGGTCAGCTTTCGTTGGTTAGTATTTGCCTGATGTGGCAGTCTTCTAGGTGATACTCAGTATTAGTTTTCTCCTTTCTTAGGAACAGAATCCAAGTTGTATTTGTGGTAAAAAGGTACCTGGCTTAAAGACCACATTAGAACAGGCTCCCTTAGAGTGATGAGTGACCCTGTCATTAGGTTTCAGCCTAGCCATGAGATGTTAGCAAAAGGACAGGGAGGCTGCTTGAAGAGAATCAACTGAGAGGGCAGGGAACCCTATTGTTCTGTCTCCTTTTTCCTTTCTGCTGCCTGGAATGCTAATAGGATGGCTGGAACTTCAGCAGCCATCTTGGAATATGAAGTTGCCTTGAGGGTGAAACCAAGCTACTGGATTAGTGGAGCAGAAATGAAGGAAGAATGCTGAGTCCCTATTGAAAGGGGAAGCGCTGTAGCATATCTGGATGGCCTCCTCTACATCTTTATATGTGAGATAGAAATATACTTCTATGTATTGAAGCTACTGCTTTTTTGACTTTTAGATGCAGCCCAAACAAATCCAAACATATATTTGATGTGTCCTTTTATGTGTGTCTCTATTTTCATTTTTTTTGGTATTGTTTTGTTTTAGGGTATCTGTTCACATATTTTGGATATAAACCCTTCATTTAGCCACACACATATTAAAATTTTGAATAAAAACACGCAAATTTGTGAACATTCTCTAAGTAATTTTACCAGCATCTAGCATTGTGTCTGGGACATAGTAGTAGGTAGGTGCTCAGTAAGTAGGTTTTTGAATAATGAATGAACAAATATGCTACAAATGTTTTCTCCCATCTGTTCAGTTATCTTTTAACTATAATTGTAACGTCTTTTACTGTACTGAAATAAAAATTTTACGTAGTCAAGTAAGTGGGGCTTTTCCTTTGTGGCTTCTGGGTTTGTGTATAATGTCTAGAGAAGCCCTACTCACCCGTAAGTAATAAATGCATCCTATATTTTACATAGCACTGTTTATATACATATGTGAATAAATGTATGTATAAATATTTAATTAATTAGGATTTGTGTGTGTGTATGATGGGAGGTAGGCATTTAACTTGCTTTCCTTCCAAATGGATAGGTAATCACACCAAAATCTTTATTGAATAATCCATCCATTTACCAATGAGTTGAATTTTATTATAAATTAAACCAGCTGGCTTCCTTGGAAACCATTTTTAAGTAGCTAAATTCCCTGCTCAGCATTCTCTGGAGTATACTATAAAATGTAAGGTGAGAAACAACTTACTTGGCTGCAAGTTTAGGCCTTCAGTTTGGAGTGGCTTTCCTCGGGGTTTTCACGTGAGGCTCATTTTCTTCTCAGCCGAGCACATACGCTGTGTCTCCCCTGCTCAGCGGTTCCTCGGGTCCAGCTGCTCTGAAGTGACTGCCTATGTCTTTGAGTGTCCCCAGCACGAGTGCTAAGGGCACTAACAGCTAGGTGCAGAGATGCTGGCGTGATGCAGTTCAGGCAGAGATGGCTAGCTGGCCACTAAGCCCATCTTCTCTTCCTCCTGTGCTCACAGCTCGTCTGCAGCCCCAGCCCTCTTGCAATTAGCTGCATCCATCTGACTGAGTTGTAGCCAGTGGATGCTGGCAGAAGTGGTGGCGGCCTGTCAACACCTCCTCTGCACGAGCTTCCATGCTCTTCCTCTTTCCACAAGCTTGATGTTGCACACATGGGAAATTTGAAAGAACTTGTTAAAATGACAGAGCTGCAACATGGAAGAAGCTCGGTCCCTGAACTGATGCTCAGTGGAGCGCTGCCTACTCTTCGAGAAGTCTGAATCTGTATCAGTTATCTATGCTGCATCACAAATTACCCCCAAAATTTAGCAGCTTAAGACAATGAACAATTTTTAAAATTTCACACAGTTTTCGAGACACAGGAATCCAGGAGCAGCTGAGCTGGGTGTTTCTGGCTCGGCTATAATTGAACCATTGGCTGGGGCTACAGTCAGCTGAAGACTTGGGGCTGAAGGACCTGCCTCCAAGCTTTTGACAGGAAGCTTCAGTTCCTCACCACATGAACCTCTCTGTGGGGCTGTTCACAGCGCAGCTTCCCCCAGAGCAAGTGATCTGAGAAAGAGAGAGAAAGAGAGAGAAAGAGCAAGAGACAGCCCAAGACAGAAACCACAGTGTCTTTTACAATCTAATCTTGGAAGTGACATACCATAAATTTTGCTGTATCTTTGGGTCACACAGAAATGGGAGAGAATGACACAAGGATGTTAATACCAGGAGGCAGGGATATTGGCTCACCGTGGAGGCTGCCATTGTGGCACCGGGAACATTGGTTTCCTGTCGTCTTCCATTAACTGTTAAGACTAAACATGAAGGAACTAAGAGGGAACCCAGAGAACCCCCTGAGTCCCAGGCATGGTCCCCCATCCCTGTGGTGTAATAGCAATGCCACATCGCCTTGGCAATGGCTTCAATGACCTTACCAGAACAGTAAACCCCCTTCTTTTCCTGTTGGTTCAATGGCATAAAGAGCAGCAAATGGTTAGGTGGCCATCTGGACTTCCAGGTCAGTGGAACCACTGTTATGGCCCCTGGTAGAGATGTTCAACCCTTGAGAAGTAAGACCTACAAATCATAATATAGCTGTTACCGGGGGATTCCCTCTCCAACGTTTGATGATGGTAAGCAACAATTCCACACATAGATCACTAAGTGTGATGGGGGAGGAGTATTCCTACTTCTACCCTTTGGTTCCTTTTTCTGTGTATTCTGGTAAAACCAGTGAATTCCATGGGCATGAGCCCATCACTCCCTTTCTCTGGGTGTATATGAGTTCCTTTGTCAGAAAAATTGATGTGTGGGATCCCCTCAGGCCTATGAGGCCTTCTGTAGGACTTTGAATGGTGGTAAAGGCAGAAGCACTGAGAGCAGAGAAGGCAAACCTATATCTAAAGTAATGGCCACATGATAGGCTCAGTGGTGACCTCTGCTTTTGGCGAGCTGAATGCATAGCAGACTTGGGAGGGGACGTCAATGCACAATCTTCGTCCTTGTCACCTTGGTCACTCCATGCATGGGCTCATCAGGCATTACCAGGGTGCTGGCAAAGAGGCTGACTGACACCCACAGAATGAGGTATCATGTCCTGATTGTTGAGAGCTGCTTTGCTGCGACTCCTTTGGTGAACATTCACATGGGTCACAAGTATCCTTGTGACAGTTGGAGTTTTGTGACTCCCAGAAAAAGATTATGTTCTTAAACTAATCCATTCCTGTGGGGTGGGGCCTTTTGGTTGCATTAAATTCAGTTACGAGGCCTTTGATTGGATTCCTTGATAAGATCACTTTAGGGCTTTTGATTGGACTGTGCCAGTGAGCTGCGAGCCAGCTGGGTCTCCAGCCTCTTGCTGGGTCTGATATAAACTATCAGGCAAATGGCTTATTTCTCTCTCCGGGGCCCCAGGGTCAAGTCCTTTCCTCTGCTGTGTCTATGGAGCTCTCTCTATTCCCTTGTATCTGCTTCTGTGTCTCCTAGATTGAGAGTCCATTTATATAGCCCACAAAGGGGCAAGGACTCAAACTGAGTCACCCTAATGACTAATCAAAGCCCTAATCTTAACATAATTTAATCAAAGGCATCTAGGCTGAATCTAATACAATCGAAGGGTGTCATGCCCAGAGGAACAGACTAGTTTACAAACATAATCTCTCTTTTTGGAATTCATAAATAATATCAAACTGCCACACCACTGGTTTCCTGGATCCCCGCAACCTGACTGCATTATGACATTTAGAGCTGAGCAGGGAATTTAATGTCAGTGTCACCCTACACCAAGCTGCCCCTAGCATGGTGGGAGGTGAGAGTGAGTCTCGTCATATGAGTGGACTTCAGGCAATTTGGTGTTGTGGCAGTCTCTGGCAGGGGCTAGCTCTGCCCCATGACCTAGGAATGGGTGGAAGCTGGCATTTCACTCCAGTTCCTGCTGCTGCCTCCCAGGCTCTGAGCTGCCATCTGCACTTCTCTAGGCCTTGTGCTTCCTGTCTGCAACTGCCAGGAGCAGCATCCACCACCTCCCTAACACTCAGTAAGTCCTTTCCGCAGGACTGCCTCTCACCCAGAAATCTCCCTAGTCACTTGGACAGGCTACTTGATCCATGTCTGGATTTTTTCCTTCCAGTGATGGACCACAAGCCAAGCTCATGCCACAATGGTGGCCTCACCGTGCAGAGCCTGAGTGTGCCCTCCAGACTCGTTCATGTTCCTGCTGGCCACATATGGATCCTCCTTTTCCACTTTGTGATTTCTAGGTCAGTACAGGTTTGGCCAAGATTCAGCTAAGGACCGGTGGTTAAGAGCAAATA
>JAQZBX010105815.1:0-10810 GCA_029593785.1 Cabassous unicinctus
TTTTTAAAAAAATTAATTATTTTTATTTTTAAAGAAGCTTTAGATTACATAAATGTTACATAAAAATGTAGGGGATTCCTATATGCCCAACCCTTTTCCCTCTCCCACATTAACAATGTCTTTCATTAGTGTGGTGCATTTGTACCTCAGGAGCCCCACTGTTTGTGGCACTGTTTACTGTAACAGTCAATGAGATCCTGTTGAGGAATATGTAAGCATAACCTGAAATGACCTCCAGACACACTTGGAATCTTATAACCATAAAAGTTGATTTTATATTTAATATTTACCCCTTTTGACCAAGGTCTTTTTCTGGGTGCAATGCTATTAGGTTCGTGCAAAAGTAATTGTGGTTTTGCATTGCTGAATTTTGCCATTTGATATTGGAATACATTCGTAAATAAATGTTGCTATATTATATATCATTTTAATGTGCATTTCTTGCTTTTTGTTTTTTGCTAATGATTTATTACTTGCTGTTTATTTTGTATTTATTTTAGACTATGGGAATGATGTTAGAGAAAAAGGAAATTAGTGGTTTTCCTATTTGAGTTTAAAATGGGTGGTAAAGCATTTTGAACAACTTGCAACATGAACAACACATTTGTCCAGGAACTGCTAACAAATGTCCAGTGCAGTGGTGGTTCAAGAAGTTTTGCAAAGGAGATGAGAGCCTTGAAGAGAAGGAGGATTGTGGCTGGCCATCAGAAGTTGACAAAAACCAATTGAGAGCAATCATCAAAGCTGATCTTAAAAATACAGGAAAATTGCTGAAGACCTCAACATTGAAAAGCTACAGTTGGTCAGCATTTGAAGCAAATTGGAAAGTTGAAAAAGCTTGCTAAGTGGGTACCTCATAAGCTGACTGAAAATTTAAAAAAAATCATTGTTTTGAAGTGTCATCTTCTTTTATTCTACGCAACAATGAACCATTTCTTGAATTGTGAAGTGCGACGAAAAGTGGATTTTATACAAAAATTGGCAATGACCAGCTCAGTGGTTGGACTGAGAAGAAGCTCCAAAGCACTTCCTAAAGCCAAACTTGCACCCAAATAAGGCCATGGTCACTGTTTGGTGGTCTGTTGATGCTCTGATCCACTACAGCTTTCTGAATCCCAGCTGAATACATCTGAGAAGCATGCTCAGTAAATTGATGAGATGCACCCAATACTGCAATGCCTGCAGCCAGCATTGGTCAAAAGAATGGGCCCAATTTTTCTTCACAACAATGCCCAACCACAAGTTGCACAACCAATGCTTCAAACATTGAATGAACTGGGCTACAAAATTTTACCTCATCTGTCATATTCACCTGATCTTTCCCCAACTGACTACCACTTCTTCAAGCATCTCAACAACTTTTTGCAAAGCAAACACTTCCACAACCAGTGGGATGCAGAAAATGCTTTCCAAGAGTTCATTGAATCCCAAAGCATGGATTTTTATGCCACAGGAATAAACAAACTTATTTCTCATTGACAAAAATGTGTTGACTGTAATGGTTCCTATATTGATTAATAGATGTTTGAGCTTATTTATAATGATTTAAAATTCATGATCCAAAACTGCAATTACTTTTCTACCCACCTAATATTTGGTGCTTGGGAATAATCCTTTGGTGCCAGAAAGGCTCAACCCTAGGAGTCATGTCCTACGCTGGGGGGGGTGGGGGGTGAGGCAGTGCATTTATATGCTGTGTTTGACTTAGAGAAAGGCCACATTTGAATAACAATGAGTCTTTCAGAAGCTAACTCTTAGGCAATATATAATACTAGGCTAAGTTTCAATTTGTGCTCATGGGGTTGGGGAAGGGTGCCAACAGTGGCAGCTGCAGCTTCTAGGCATAGTCTTAACACTGAAATTTTTCCAGGCCATTTCTCCCTCTCCTTTAAATGCAGAGAGAACTAAACCTTTGATTTCAGATCTTTCTTCCTTTTTAATATATGCATTAAGGGTTATAAATTTCCCTCTTATGCATCCTATATGATTTTTATGTTGTGTTCTTGTTTTAATTCATCTTGAGATCTTTACTGATTTTTCTTGCAATTTTTTCCTCTGGGCCCACTTATTGTTTAAATGTGTGTTGTTTAGTCAACAAATATTTACAAATTTTCCCATTTTCTGCCAAAAGTGCTGCAAATGGAATTTGCAGGGCTGAAGCCCTTCATGACCCTCCAGTATGCACTCCTAGATTGGATGCAGGAGGTGAACTGTGTGAAGAACTGTGCTTGGTCCAAGCAGGGTTCCAGGCACCCAAGTGGAAAGGAGTGGAGATCCATCTATGTGCCACAAGACTCAGATCTGTGGCTACAGGAAGAGGTGCGGCCGCACCTGGGGAACTGGTACCCTAGACCACCTTCCAATCACTAGAGCAATCTTTCTCACAAGGCCAACCCAGAGGTTCCATGATGAGGAGGATTCTAACTTTATGACCAGTAAATGTCCACCTCACATACTGGTGTCACTCAGAGCTCAGGAAAGTGAAATGACAGAGATGCACCATCAAATTTTCCTCAACCACCATCACAAAGGGCAGTGGAATGGATCTGGAACACACCATCACAAGGGTGCCCCTCCCACCCAACTCTGGCATACCCTCATCCCAGCTCCCCTCAGAACACACAGATGAGGGTGGTTGGAGCGAGGCCTGGGTAACTCATAGATGACCTCCCTGGGGCTCTGTGGCAATCTGGTCTGGTCACCTGCCACACAGGGGGATTTTGAAATTTCCCTGAGGCATTTCTTGATGATCCAGCCCCATAAGGATCATGTCATGGCTGGGGGCACCATCTTCAGATCCTCCCCAGCCTGACTGGACTCCAACCCTTGAATGGGATGAGGACAGATTTGGGACCTGAAGGTCCAACAACTGGAGCACAGGTTGAAATATGTCCAGGTACAGGATGACCTTCCCTGCCCACCCTCAATGACTCAGGTTGGTGTTGGCAGCTTGAAGGAGCCTAGGGAGTGCAATCCCCCCGTGGAGATACAGTGAATGCTCTGGAGACAGTCATGGCCACCTTCTCATGTATCTGCTGTCCCACTTGTCAAGGAATGGCTTCAGAACTGATTACTGGGGGATGCCTAGATGACTGTGCCCTCGCTGCTGGCTTCCTGGAAAGAAACCAGGTCCAAGGGCAGTATCCCATCCCAGGCTGCTGTGGCTGGAGATCCTGGGAAATGATATAAAAGTGTCTGCTGGGTGGCTCCAGACAATGGAGGTGCACTTTACCAGGAAGGATCTGGATCACAGGGAGGTGAGGATGCACTGCACAGCCCCAGTAGAGATGATCATAGGTCTGAATTCCCCTGCCTGGGACTTTCAGGGTGTTCTGGAATGCTCCAAGATGTCCTTTGTGATGCCACCAAAGAGTGCCATCTGCTGGCAGACCCAGGAATTGCACATTGGAAAATTAAAAGTAAATGAGAGAAGCTTTGTCTGGCCTTTACAGCCTTCCTCACCAAGGCCCTAGGAACAGGGTCTGCAACTCATTACTGGGTCCAGAGACCAGTTTTGAGCAACTAACAGTGACAATCATAATAATCCAGACTAAATCAAGAATCAAAGAGCAACAGCAACACACAGCTGCCCACCACTAAATCCCTATAAAAGAGAGAGAAATTGAGCACCTGAGTAAATGACCATCCTAATCAGATGCCTAGACAACAGCAAAAAATTACCAGTTGTACTAAGAAAATGGAAGGCATGGCCCAAGAAAAGGAATTTTTCAAAGCCCCAGAATTGATGCAGGATTTGAAACAACTAATTAATGAGATGCATACAAATTTCCAAAGTCAAATGAATGAGTTGAAAGACAATATGGTTAAACAGATAAACAACATCAAGAAGACATTGAATGAGCACAAAGAAGAATCTGAATACCTGAATAGGAAAGTAACAGAGCCCATAGGAATGAAAGACAAAATAGGTGAGATCAAAACACATTAGAGGCATACAAAGCAGACTCAAAATGGTAGAAGAAATAATAAGTGATATTGAAGATAAAATAGCTGGAATTGAAGAGAAAAGAACAGAGAGAAAAAAATGGAAAAAAATGAGTAGGGGCTCAGGGAGTTGAATGATAACATGAAATACAACAATATATGTGTCACAAGAGTTCCAGAAGAATAAGGGAATGGAAAAGGGGCAGAGAATGTATTTGAGAAAATAATAGCTGAAAATTTCCCAACTCTAATGAAAGAAGTGAACTTACATGTCCAAAAAGTACATCATATCCCAATCAGAATAAATCCAAATATACCTACACCAATACACATACTACTCAGAATGTAAATCTCAAAGATAAAGAGAAAATTCTGAAAGCAGCAAGGTGGAAACAAACTGTCACATACAAGGGATGCCTAGTAAAACTTAGTGTGGTTTTCTCATCAGAAACGATGGAGGCAAGAAGACAGTAGTATGATATAATTAGGATACCAAAAAAGAAAAACTGCCAGCTGAGAATTCTTTATCAAGCAAAAGTTTTCTTCAAATATGAACGTGAGTTTAAAATATTCACAAACAAACAGAAACTAAGAGAGTTCATAAAAAAGAATACACTTTTGCAGGAAATATTAAGGGAAGCTTTAGAGCCTGGAAGAAAAACACAGGAGAGAGAGACTTGGAGAAGAGTATAGAAGAAAGAACAGCAGAAAAGATAGCCAAAAGAGTAAAAAGGTGAAAATATAATATGACATATGAAAACCAAAGAATAAAATGATGCAAGGAAATAATGCATTTACAGTAATATGACTGAATGTGAATGGATTAAACTCACCTATCAAAAGATATAGGTGGACAGAATGCATTAAAAAATGAGCCTTCCATATTCTGTTTACAAGAGTCTCACCTTAGACCCAGGATATGAACCAGATGAAAGTGGAAAAAGATATTCCACCCAAATACTAACCAAAAAAGAGCAGGTTTAGCTATACTAATATGAGACAAAACAAACTATAAATGCAAAAAATATATAAGCAATACAAAAGAGCATTGTATATTAATAAAAGAGACAATCCACCAGGAAGGTACATCAGTCATGAATGTCTATGCGCCTAACCAAGGTGCCCCAAAATACTTAAGGCAAACTCTGGCAAAACTTAAGGGAGAAATAGACATCTCTACAATAATCATTGGAGACTTCAACACACCACTCACATCATTGTATAGTACAACTAGATAGAAGATCAACAAGGAAACAGAGAACTTGAACAATATGATAAAGGAGTTAGACCTAACAGACATACAAAATGATGCATCCAAAGTCAGTGAGTTATACATTCCTCTCAAGTGCCCATGACTCTTTTTCCAGGATAGGCCACATGTTAGGGCACAGTGGAGCTCTTCATAAATATAAAAAGATCGAAATTATACAACGCATTTTTTCAGATCATAATGGAGTGAAACTGGAAATCAGTAATAAATAGGAAAGAGGTAAATTGGCAAATGCATGGAGGCTGAATAACAAGCTTTTAAATCATCAATGGGTCAAAGAAAAAATTGCTCATGTAAACAGTAAATATATTGAGACAAATGAATACAAGAACACAACTTATCCAAATTTATGGGATACATAATTAATTTTCTTATGTTGAACCAACCTTGCATACCAGGGAGAAATCCCACTTGATTATGGTGTATAATTCGTTTAAAATGTTGTTGAATTTAGTTTGCTGGTATTTTGTTGAAGACTGTTGTATCTATACTCATAAGAGATATTGGTCCGTAGTTTTCTTTTCTTTTGGTATCTTTATCTGGTTTTTGAATGAGAGTGTTGTTGGCCTCATGGAATGACTTAGGAAGTGTTTCTCCTCTTTAATTTTTGGTAGAGTTTGAAAAGACCTGGAGTTAAGCATTCTTAGAATGTTGGTAGACTTCCCCCAAGAAGCCATGTGGACGGCATATAGTTTTGTCATCCTTTTTATCCTTTCTGCCTGTCTTTCCCTTTGGGCTGGAGTGTTTAACCCATTTACATTTAAAGTATGTGTTTTAAAAAGTTTATATTTTATTATTGGGGATTCCTGGTGTTTTCAGAGAAAACTTTCAGAGGTGGGAAAAGATGTTTTCCTATTTTGACAATCCTTAGGACATTAAGGACTTTCTGCTTTACATAATCATCAATCTGTACATAATAATTTTTACAAAAGGAAGAGCAATAACTCATCTGCCACTTGATCACGACATTGTTATTGGCTCCCCTCTTTAAAGATATCCAAGCAGGATGCACACATTTATTTCCATTTCACATGAGCTTCTCAGGGTTCCCATCAAACTAAATGCAGACAGAGACAATGGTGGAAACCTACAGAGAAGAAGACTTCTGCAGGAGCAGCAGGGAAGGGATGATGCCCAAGTTTCTAAAACCCAACAAAAAACTAGAAAATACACTTGTTTTAATTTCCTAGGCTGCTCAAGCAAATATCATGAAATAGCTTGGATTAATCAATGGGAATTTATTCACTCATGGTTTGAGTTAGAGGAAAAGTCCAAATTAAAGCATCATCAAGGCAATGTTTTCTCCCTGAAGGCTGTGGCATTCTGGGACTGACTTCTGTCTATACTTGGTCCTCAGATTCTTACATGGCAAGGAACATGGTAGCATCTACTGGTCTGTCCCTTCTCTTCCAGATCCCATTGATGTTCAGTTTCTGGCTTCTCCTTATGGCTTTCTCTCTCCAGCTCTCTGAATTTCATTCTCTTACAATGATACTGGTAATGAGATTAAGAACCATCCTGATTGAGGTGGGCCACACCTTAACTGAAGTAACCTCATCAAAAAGGTCCAATTTACAATGGCCTCACACCAACAGGAATGGATTATGTTTAAGAAGATGTTTTTCTATGGTACACTCTTCCTAACCTCCACAACAGTGTTTAACAAACAGTTGAATCTTTTAACAGAAAGCAATAACAACAAAGAGTAGACACCATTTTCCAAGAGCGGTCAAGAATTCAGGACGATATGTACTTGTAGAAAAAAAGAAGTACACATGAGATAAACTCTTTAATTTTGCACTGAAGCACTACCTTGAACAAACATTCCAGTAGCTTGAATAAGGGTTCCTGACTTTACTTACTGTTAAATGAGTTCCTCACTTTACTTACTTTTGGATTCTTTAATGTTATAAGTCTCAGGTTTCCAACATTTCAGCATTTTCTGTGTGGAGACTGCAGGATCAGTGGAACCCTGAACTCAATGTGGTGAGCAGTGGATTGTGTCCATTAAAGCTGTTTCAGAAAGCCATGCTGAGGTACTTCATCTATAGTAAAGAATGAAACCCCTTCAAGGATCCCAAGGAAATCCTGTAATTTAAAACCACAGGGTAAAACAGCCTGATAAAAAGAAGAACCTCTTACATGGGCAATATTTACTCACTCTCATGTTTGTGTGATCAGGCAGCTTCCACAATGCCCAGAGAAAGTGGAGCCAGAAATGTACACCAAAATATCAAATGCTTTGGTCTCTAGAAATTCATTGGTCACTAGAAAGGCAGGGCCAGAGATAGAGCAAACTGAGAAGAGAAGACAGGAAAGTGATCAGGTACAGGCCAAGGTTGTCTGGATATAAGGAGGTGAGGTGGTAATTCCAGGAGCAGTAGGCAGAGGAGAATGAGGGCTCCATCTACTTCCCAGCCCACTCCTCTTTGGTTCCTGCCTTGGCAACCTGGCATTATAGACCCTCTCCCTCACCAAGTACCCAACCTTTATCCCCAGCTTAAAACAGAAGACCACTGCATAATCCCATTCTTAGGCACCTCCTCCACCTGCTTCTATCCACCATGCCATCCCCAAAACAGGTCCTCTCTGGAACTCTCACAGACCTTCTAATTTCTTGTCCAGTTCACACAACTGTCCCTGTCCCTACCCTTTTCTGGGTCCAACAAAATTTTCATATACAGATTTCTGACTAACCAAGACAACAGCATAAGATGCCCCAAAGTTCAGTTCTCCCATAGACTCATTCAAAACTACCAAAAACTGGCAGAACCATCTGCCTATAAACTTCAGAAAACAGTTAAATGGTAGCAGCAAATGGGCAAGTGCTTAATCAAGTTAAGACAGCTCTACAAATGGTAAGAGAATCTCATGGTGCCCTAGATGGCCACTCCCCCATCCCTCCCCAGCATGGTGTGGAATCAATCTGTACAAACATTGTGGGTCCTTGGCCCCATTCTCGATGGAGAAGAGTAACCTCTATGTGCATACTGGAGTGCCTGTACATCAGTGTCAGTCTATTGGGGAGCAACATGAAAAACTTAACCAGGACAATTGTTTCTAGATCACCCCCACCCCAGAACTTTCTCTGCAGGCAGAGGCAGGTTGTAGAAAGCTCAAGCAATATAAGAAACAAATAAGTGCAGCTTGGGGTGAAGTATTACTGGCTTTAAAACACCAAATGGAGTAACCAGGATGATGGAAATTCTATTTAAGAGGGAATAGAGGAGACATTTGAATTCCTATAAATGGGAGAATTCCTAAGTGCATGTGCAGGACGAGATTCAGGCTCAGAATAAAAGGAAAGTCCATACTTAACGGCAAAGCCCCAGGATGCATTTATCAATTGCAATGAATGTACCACACTAATGAAGGATGTTAGTGTGGGAAGGTGTGGGAGGTGTGTCTCCATGACATATCCATGCCATCAGCTGATCTCATACCTTATCTTCAGAGCACTTCCACACCAGGCCCCTTCTCCATTTCTTCTCCACTCTGTTTCAAGTGCCTTTCTGTGCATTAACTGGGGTAAGCTTCTCTGTATTAGCACATGTTCATTTCATCTTATAACTGTGAGGAGAATGTCCTTCAGGTGCCAAATCCTCTCATGTTTGATTCATTCTTGTGGAATTAATCTTGTTAATATTTGCCACATTGATCTACAGAGTTAAAGCACTCTCTACTAGAATCCTCATTGAAACCTTTGTAGAAATGGTTAACCTGATTCAAAATTCATATGGAAATGTAAGAGACCCCCCAAGTAGCCAAAACAATGCTGAAAAAGAACAAAATAAAAGGACTCATGCTTCCCAATTTCAAAATTGTTAAAAAGCAGTAATAATCTAGACAGTGTGGCACTAGCACAAGAATGAATATAGATATAGATTGAAAAAAATACAATTGAAAGTGAGATATAAACCCAGATGTGTATGTTCAATTTGTTAGACACGGAAGCCAAGGCTACTCAATGGAGAATTAATAGTCTAGTCTACTCAATAATTGATGCTGGGACAACAGTATATCCACATGCAAAAGAATGATATAGGACCCATACATCACACTACATAGAAATATCAACTCAGAATGGATCAAAGATCTAACAGTAAAACTAAAACTATGAAACTCTTAGAAGAAAGAATAGGGATAATTCTTTATCAGCTTGGGTTTGGCAAAGGATTACTTGATATGACACCAAAACCAGGAGCAACAAAAGAAAAAAAAAGATAACTTAATGATCAAAAATTTTTTGTGCTTCAAAGGGTACTATCACTAAAGTGAAAAGACAACCTACAGAATAGGACAAAATATTTGCAAATCATATCTGATAAGGGACTTGCATTTAGAACATACAGACAACAATTAAATGGGGAAAGGATCTGAATAGACATTTCCTAAAAGAAAATTAATGAATGGCCAATAAACATATAAAAATATGCTCAACATTATTAGTCATTAAGGAAATGTAGATTTAAAACATAATGCAATACAACTTCACACCCAATAGAATGACTGAAATCAAACACAGATAATAAAATGTTGTTTTGGATGTGGAGAAATCAGAACCCACACACACTACTGGTGGGAATCTAAAGTGATGTGGTCAATTTGGAGAACAGTTGGGCAAGTCCTCAAGTGATTAAACAGAGTTATCACATGATCCTGCAAATTCTCTCCTAAGTATATACTCAAGAAAAATGAAAACATATGTCCATTAAAAAGCTTGACTGCAAATGTTTATAGCAGCATTACTCATGATAGCCAAAAGTTAGAAATAACCCAAATATCCAACAATTCATGGACAATAAACAAACGTGGTATTATATCTATACAATAGAATTCCACCTATAAGAAGGAAAAAAGTACGGATACATGCTTCAACTTGGATGAACCATGAAAACATTATGCATGTTCACAAAAAATCATGTATTTTATGATTCAATTTATATGATAATCTAGAATAGGAAAATCTCTAAGAGTTGAGGTTGCTTAGGAGTATGATGAAATGGGCAGAGAGTGTGGTGATAGATAAATGGTATGGGGTTTCTTTCTTGAGATGATAAAAATGCTCTAAAATTGACTATAGCAAACATATATCTCTAAATATACTTAAAAACATTGAATTCTACATTTTAAATGGGTGAACACTATGATATGTAAATTGCATCTTAATAAATCTGTTTAAAAATCTGTGTGAATGACTCATCCTGTACAACACCCACAATCTATGTCTCAGATTGTGTACTGTTTTTCTTTTCTTGTTTCTTAATAAACTTTTTACTCTCTTGTCTACCCTTAAAAAAAAAAATCTGTGTGAGTATCATATATCTGGTCATTATTTCTTTGGTAAAACATCAAAAAGGTGATCAACCATAGGAAAAAAACTGAAAACTGGAATGGATCAAAATTCAAAGTTTATGCTTGAAAAGACAATGTTAAGACAATAAAAAGACAAACCATTGATTGATAGAAATATTTTCAAATCTTATATCTAATAAAAGATTTCTATATAAAATAAGGTAACCAAAATTTTCAGAATTAAGAAAGTGACAACCTCAGGGGGAAAAAATGGGCAAGAGATTTGAATAGACACATTTT
>JAQZBX010105816.1:0-10810 GCA_029593785.1 Cabassous unicinctus
CAACCTCAGAGAACATCAGATAATTTCATGATCAAACATAATTGTAGAGTTTATTTCAATTGTTCTGCATTGACAATTTACAGAATAAAATTATCAGAGCAATTTTTTACCTCTTCCTGAATATAGAACCTCAAAAATATGTAAGTAAAATATATGTGGAATTAGGAATTTATGGAGTTTATAATATTGATGATATTCACAATCTTATTTGATTTTCACAAATACCCTTGGTGAATGGATCTCTTCCAGCAAATCAATCTACCACAAAGACAGATAATGTGGTAAACCTTTACTCTGACCTAATATTATGCTACGTGTCTTCTCTCTGATTTCTTGAAAGCCAATGAACCCCACCCCCACCACCACTAGCACCACTACCCATCATAGATAATATCAACCTTCCCTGATGATAAATGTTCTGTAAGTGCAGAACACAAATTCAGAGGGCTAGATCTACCCATCCATCCGTATATTCATCTATCCACCCATTCTTCCATCTGTTTAATACACATTAATGATTAAACACCATATACCAGATTTTTTATAAGTGTTGGAAAGTAAACCAATAATACAAATTCCATGCTGCCAATAATCTAATGCAGGTTGGTTAACAGATAAATCAAAACATACCTTTCATGAAACATGATAAAGAATATAATGAGTCCAATGTATTTCAGGAACACTAATTGATGAGCAATTACATTTTCATTCTGTAATTCAAAAATATTTACAGAGAAGAATTTGGGGTAGGAAATTCCTGGAAAATGGGGGCACAATATTTTATGACTTTATTAATAATTTTACTTATACCTCTAAAAATTTAGAGAAGGAAATATTTGCACTTAATACAAAGTTTAAACAAAATGTATTTAAAATAAAAGGAGAGAAATAATTATACATCACTGACTGAGTTTATCTTCTTGGGATTGGCAGAATCCATGGAGCAACAGATTATCTTCTTTTTGCTATTTATCCTGATTTACACACTAACAGTACTGGGGAATTTTGGGATGATTCTCCTAATCAGAATTGACTCCAGACTTCACACACCCATGTGTGTGTGAAATTAGCCAAATTCTTGGCTAACTTGTCCTTTGTGGATGTTTGTTATTCATCCACCATCACCAAAAAGATGCTGGTAGATTTATTATCTTAGAAGAAAACCATCTTCTTTGTTGGCTGTTTCCTGCAGTTGTATTTCTTCATTGCCTTGACAACAACTGAATGCATCCTTTTTGGGTTAACGGCCTATGACTGTTGTGTGGCCATATGAAACCCACTACTATACTCCTTAGTCATGTCTAGGATGGTGTGCCTTAAGATGGCAGCTGGAGTCTTTGCAGCGGGATTGCTGAACTCCATGGTTAACCCCAGTTATATAAGCAGTTTGCTATTCTGTGGTTCCAATGTTATCCTTCACTTTTTCTGTGATAGCCCCCCACTTTGGAAACTCTTGTTCTGATACCAGCAAGAGTGAAAGAATCTTCTTCACTTTCACCAAATATGGTAGGGGCTTTCCTGGTCATTCTCATCTCCTATTCTTGCATTCTTTTCTCCATCTTTCATATGCATTCAGGGGAGGTGAGGCGTAAAGCATCGTCAACTTGTGCATCCTACCTGACAGCTATACTCTGTTCTATGCCACCTCCATCTATATGTATCTGAGACCTAGTTCCAGTTATTCTCTGAATCAGGACAAAGTGGCTTCTGTGTTCTATACTGTGGTGATCACCATGTTGAATCCCCTGATCTGTAGCCTCAGGAATAAAGAAATAAAGAAAGCTTTATGGAATGTAATTACCAGGAAAAAAATCCCTTCATTTCTGTGATTGTTTGGCTGATTTTCTAAATTAAATAGCATCTTTGTTTATATTTCGTAGTCTGGATCAAGCATACAGGTTCATGGTGATATTTTCAAGGTAACCACATTCTGTTAACACTCATGCATCTGTATGCAATTAGTGATAAGGTATATTACCAGACCAATACATGACCAAGGGACCTTCATTTTATAATGATTCTGTATATTCTCAGGGCCTTCAAAAATTAGAGCTATTTTAAAATCAAAATCTTGACTGCTGAAATAAGAAGATTAAATGTTTGGAGACCAAAGTTTCCAAGTCACATGAAATTAATCATATAGAACATTTTAGACAAACTGCTCATTTTTTTTCCTAATTTATTCATTTTTAACTTTAGGAAGATCTGTAAGATCATGTTATATGTCACATATATCAGAGATGCTTTACAGTAATAATATTCCTTTTTAATTTATTGTTATATCTTCTAGAGGGGATGCTTAAATGAAATTTCAGGACTATCGTCATATTTCACTTCTAAACTCCTCACTTTTTTTTCCTCCCAAACTGCACACACACATTCATTAATGAATAAATGTGAGTTTGTGCAAAAATGGGCTACCAGGAAAATTGTTGCCTGTTTAGAATATAACATTTATAACTCTCCTTCCATTCCTTCCCTTCTCCACAACACTTTCAATTCCTTTCTCTACTTTCTCTCTCTCAGATGCGCTCTCACACACACACAGAACCAGCTGCACACATACAGAGAACCACGCAAACACACATTTAGCTCCTGCAAAGAATGTTATTTTTATATGGTTCCAAAGGAGTTAGATCAGTGTTCAATGGAAGAACCTGATCGTATTTTTATGCCCATTGTTTTGCTCCTCATAGAAGAATTCTATAAATTATCAATAAAGAACAATTGAAATCCATATCAATATTATTTCAAAACATTATTAATAGAGAGATAGTTATAGAAGGCCAACATACATTATGTGTTTTAATAGAATCATATATATGACCAAAATGGTGTGCCATTAAGTAATAATAGATCCTTTCCAGTGTAAAACATAGAGATAGAATTAAAGTGTTGTGAATGAAATTTAATTATTCTGAGATTTGGGATTTCAGACATGTCATACTTTAGCCATGTTTTCTATTCTTTAATTCAGCTCTCCTAGGTCTAATTAACATCATTTACAAAGTCTAGTACTATTGACATCTTTGGAAGCTGTTACCAATTAGTGATGTTTTTTCCTTTTTAATACATCAAATGTGTGTGTTTTTATGTAAATTTTGATGATTTCTCTAATAATCACTTGTAATAAAGTGTAGTTAAACCTTACATTTTCCTGCTTCTTATCTAATGAATGTCTATGAAAAATGTTCCAAATATTTTTTTCTTATTTTCTTTAAATCAAAATAAATTTGACTCTTAAAAGTCATAAGAAAGTGGTAATTTTTATAGAACATGTTTTTTTTTCACCTTTTTTTAATTCGGATTTGTCAATATTTAATAACTGTTTTATAAAATGAAATATTATTTTTGTCTATATTTATACTTTTTCTTTTTTAATTTTCCTATAATTTTTTACTTGAGTATTTGATATCCTCTTTTTCCAGAATATATACAAGTATCACTCAATGCTTTGTCTTTGCTCAGTGGCTTTTAAGCAATTAAATTATCAAAATTAACTAGGTGACTGAACTATATGCAACTAGGCTTTGTTAGAGGCAATATCTTTGTCAGTGTTTAGGTGAAGTTAAATAGAGTCTTGTTTACAAAATCAGTGAACATCACAAAGTTTGGAATGTAAGCAAAGAAGTTGGAAGGAATGATGTTATCATGACTCAAGAAGCACATAGATCCAAGTAATAAGCTAAAAATAATAATATTATTTAGAGATGAAGTGCTACATTAAGGCTGAAGAGAAAAGTATTTAAATGGTTCACTATTAATATGTAAAACTAATTTTAGATTTACTTTGCTAAATGTCAACTAACATGCAGAAAAAAATAATTATCACATTAGGATAAGACATGCATTATATAAACAGTAAAAAAGATAAGTCTAGGTCTTAGATTAACTGAAGCTATAATCCCACTGACTTCACACTGATCCAATAAAATAAAAAAAGCTTGTTAATTTAGAGTGATAGTAGTTTGGAGAACAAATGCAAACAATATTATGCCAAGAAGATAGTAGCCAAAATGTTTGGTTTAGAAAAAAATCAAATGCAAAATAGTTGAGTTAAGAATATTTTGTCTGTAGAATAGGACACATGAGGTATTTCCTAGCTGTATTGGAAAAGAATAGATGTCAAAAAGAACGTGTGACATCAGAAAGCAGACACAAAGTCAGTTTTCGAAACTTTGATATAATTTACTGCTTTGCCTGGAAGTTGATATATACCAACTTAAGTCTCACTTTACATTTTTAAATTTTAATACTGTTGTGAATATACTGCTTATATTAATGCATCATCTCTGAACCCTTTCATTAGAAGAGTCCTTGGGTTACTTCTGTCACTTAATAAAAGTTATTACCCTCAGCTTTGTCCTAAAGTATGATATGATGGATATTGACCATGGAATTTTGAGGTTTTGCAAACATAGTACAACCTGATTAAGATATATGACAATACTCATTAAAGATTCAGAATCAGGCTCCATCCAACTCCTCACTCCCTTGAAATTTTATGATCATTTCAACTGTGTGTGATATCAAAAAATAATAATAAAATGTAGATTATTAGCAGTTTGTTTTGAGTGTGTGTTAAAATATATCAATATACTGGAATGAGAGAGAACAACAAGGAAATAAAATGTGCTGATTCAGTGAGAACATGGGCATAGAAGGTTTACATAGCTGGGAACAGAATGCTTATATAAGCAACATGAAAAAAATGTGAAAAACAGATTGAAGTTTTATTTCACTAATGAGAATCATCCAGCCCAAATCATGTATTACAGAAAAAAAAATGTGCTAGAATCATCTGAGGTATAGATATGGGTAAGCATTAGTCAGAATGACAACAACATTTTTAAAGGACAAACGGTAAAGGTATATTGATGACTGATTGTAATGACATACTTTCATCCCCCAATAGTAGTGCCCAATAGAGCCAACTAATGTCAACTCAGAAAGAAGTGAAAATAAATATCAGATGCAGTGCAACATGCATCATGTCTTATATTTAAATATGTCATTGCAGGTAATTTTTTTCCAAAATAAAATTTTATTTTTTTCCTTTAATAGTTCAGACATGTTAAATTTCCCCTGGGAATAAGGCTGATTACTTCACTTGAGACTCATTAGAATTGGATATTGAAAATTGATCAGAGCAGACGAACATAATATATTTGATGTGAAAAAAACACAAGGGATTTTGAAACAACGGTAGTCTATGGGGAATTTTGAATCCAAATCTGAGTCACTGAAAGCAGACTGTCCAAAAGGGTATTTTCAGTTCACATTTCACATATACCTATGATTTATATCTTTCTCAGTTTCGGTTTCTCCTATCAAAGGTTCAGTCTATGATTCCAACCTCAGTGTAAATTCCAACATTTTCTAAGCACTTGATCTTTGTAGCATGATTGAGTCATCTCCTTGCATTAATACAAATTCATCTCTGATTTTGCATCCTGGGATTTGGAAACGTCATAAGGGATAAAGTGACAATGCTAGTAATGATGCTTTTTTGTATTGCTACAGAGTTTGAGAACTATAGTTGGTGAGATATTTTAAAACAAACTGTACATTAATTTACATCCAACTATAATGGCTTAATTAGGCACAAGCAGCATAAAGCAGCCTTATAAATGCTACTCCAGTCATTTCTATTTGAGTTCTAAAAAGTACAAATTATATGAATGTCTTGACTGCAGAAGGAAAAAGAACTAATTTTGTTTCATGCCTATTTTCTTCTTGATCAAATAAAAAGAAAATATGTTTTGGGCTATCCTTTAATTATATTATCATTACCTTTTGAATTTTCATTATGTAGATTCTAAATATGAAATGTTTAAAAGAGTAATGATTTTTCTTAACAGTGCCATGAAGTAGCTAAATGTGTTCATAGAACATATATGCATATATTTATCTTCAATTGCTCTCACTGGTCAAGCTTTTTTATTACTCTCGGCACACTTAAACATTCCTCTCACACCAACACCCTTCCTTCTGGAACACATATTACCACTGATTGGCTCTCATAGAGAACTGAAGTGAGTATGGAGGGGAAATGTGTTCAGAACCTATTTTTCATAGGTCAGTATATGTTAGATTCAATTAGAAAAAGCTTCTTAAAATGCAGATTTTCAGGCATCAGCACCAGACAGATAGAATTAGTAGACCTGGAATGTGCTGTAGAAGTCTTCTTTAATTCTCACAGGACAGCACTCTAAAATATTTGTCTAGAAGTAATCTGTGGTCCATGGATTTGAGGCTGTGTTCACTTTATCTTATCACGAATATCAAAATTTTAATATCCTGTCATGGAAAAAGACAAAGTGTCTCGATAAAATTTTATTACCACACAAAATTACTGAAAATCATGTAGACTAATAGTATGCGTATTAAGGCATTCGTTCTAATGATTACTCTTGATGCCCACAGGATCAAAATATATGATCCGTGTGATAGTCATTTATTATTATAATAAGTGATCCCAATTTTTGATGAAGGAAAATAAGAAATATAAGGAACTTTTGTAACAATGGCATAAATACCTCTGTGAATCCATTTCTCCAATAAAAGCAAAGAAAACACTGATAAAAATTGTCAAAATCAATTTTTACAGAACTCTGGAAAGCAATCCAAGATTTTGAACAAACGGAGGAACATTTTCCCTATAAAAATCTGCTGAATCTTGGTGAGAAGGGTAAGGTATACAGTGTTGTAACTGGACCCTTCCCTCGCTCTGCATGTATGCCATAGCCTTGAAAACCAGCACCTTGACAACAAAGGAAGCTTGTGTAAAGCAGCCACTTTGCAAATACTGGGAGAATGTAAACTGAGTTTGGATCACCTAAGGATATTTCACTCCAAAATATTGATACTATTTGACCTATCTGGCAACTCAATGGATAAGTCCAGTCATAGAATGTTATTATTTTACATGAGTCAGAGCTCACTTTGTGCAAATAGCTCTAGTCCCAGGGAATTTGTCTGGTAATAAAAATAAAAACAGCAATTTTTAACATCAGAGCTGACTGCTTCTGCAATACTCATTGAAGAAAACAAGAACATGTGCCAAATTTCAGTGGAAGATCTGAAGATTTACATGTCCTTAGTGTTTCTGTAAAATTATGGCATATCCCTTGAGATCTACAAAGCCAGTGCATGTACAAGGATATGCAACTGCCCAGGAAAGGCCTCTACCACTCATCTGTGGCAGACCTAGAAGCTCTGCTCAAGGAAAGGGAGAATATTTAAGCAGAATTGTAAACTGAGTGTAGAAAACATGCCCCAACACATAAACATAGAGTTTACTCAACAAGTGATGAAAGATTCACTGCCACAAAACATTGAAGAAAATCTCTAATCATTATTTGGCCAGTGAGGTAAATGAGCAGTGACCACACACTAGAGGGAATACACACTTGATTATCCAATAAAGTCACTGTGGTAGATGGAAATATGTACCCCAGAAACACAAACATGGTCTGATCCATTATTGTGGGTAAGGACCCACTGTAAGTAGGATTTTGAAGCTTTTATTTTCATTAAGGTATGGTCCAATTGAATGAGTTTGGGCTTTACGAAGAGAAAGCCATGTGACGGAGGAGCTGGAAGTAATTAATATCTACAAAAGAAAGGAAAGGGCACTGTCATGTGACAGAAAAACCAAAGAATGCAAGGATTCACAACAAACCTGTATGCTTCTAACACTGGGAGGAAGCAAGACTTCTATCATTTCATACCATGAGCCAATAAATTCCTGTTGTTAAGCGAGCCCATTGTGCTGTTAAGCATTTGTTTCTGTACATTTCTTATAGTATCAGGCAATCTAAGGCAGCCACTAAACAAACAAATGGCACCCAGACCCTAAACAAGTTAGGAATACAGGGCAACTTCCTCCACATACTCAAGAGCATATTTTAAAACCCACAGGGATATCATGTTCAATTCTGAAAATCTGAAAGCTTTTCACCTAAAATAAGGAACAAGAAAAAGATGCCCGATTTTAACACTATTGTTCAATGTTGTACTTCAGTGCTTAGACAGAACATTTAGGGCAGAAAATTAAAAAAGAATGCATCCATATGGGAAATGAAGAAATGATCTTATTTTTATTCTCTGCTGACATGATTATATAGAGAGAACATCCTAAGAATTGGCAAAAAAATTATTAGATCTAATGAATGCATTCAGCAAAATAGTATAATACAAGATCAACATACAAAAATCTATTGTATTTCTATACACTGGAAATGAGCAGTCTGAAAAGAAAATAAAGAACAATTCCATAACAATGAAAAGAATAAATTTAACCAAGGAATTTCAATTATTTTACCCTGAAAACTGCAAAACTTTTCTGAAAATAATTAGAGAAGAATTAAATACGTGGAAAGACATTCCATATTCATGGATTGGTAGACATAGTATCATTAAGATGACAATAATTCTCAAAGCAAAATGTGGTTTCAATTCAATCCTTACCAAAAACCCAAAAGTTTGGTTTTTCTTGCAGAAATTGAAAAGCTAACCTTCATATAGCATAGTATGTAACCTCTTATATCCAAAACAATATATATATATGAACAAAATTTTAGACTTAACATTCTTCAACTACAAAACTTACTGCAACCTAACATTAACCAAAGAGTGTACTACTGGCATAATGATAAACATGTAGAAACACTGAAGGGGTTTAAGAGGCCAAAAATAAACCTATACATCTATGGCCATATGATTTTTTACAATAATGCTAAGACTAATAAATGTGGAAAGAATAAGCACTCCAACAAATGGTGCTGGGGTAACTGAATATCCACATGTGAAGAATGAACTTGGACCCTCACGTCATATTTTATAAAAATTATCCCAACTAGATTAAAGACCTATATGTAAGAGCTAATGCTATAAAACTCTTAGATGAAAACATAGGGGTAAATCTTGGAAGGAATTGTGTAGAAATCATTTATATAATAAGGGAATATATAATGAACTCTTAAAACTCAAAAAATGCAAAAAACCCAACTGAAAAATGGACAGAGGATTTGAGTAGACATTTCTGCAAAGATACATGACATGGCCAACATGACTAATATGAAAAACTTGTTATAATCATTAGCCCTTAGGTAAATGTAAATCAAAACTACAATTATATACCACTTCAAAACCACTAGTATATTAATAAAAGAAAAGAAAAGAAAGCAGGAAATAAATAAAATGTGTTGACAAGGATGTAGATGAATTTTAGCCATCATACACCACTGGTAGGAATGTAAAAAAATGCAGCCACTGTGGAGAACTGCTTGGTGGATCTTCAATATATTAAACACAGAATTACCAGACAGCAGAGCAATTCCATTTTGAGCTGTATACTTAAATAGGAATTAATACAGGTGTTCACTACTATATTCATAATCTTCCATCATTGGCAAAAAAGGAAATATGCTAAGTGAAAGAAATGAGAGAAAAGGTACTCTATATTGTTTGACACCATTTATACAAAATATAAATACAAATAAATTACAGAAAAGGAAATAGATCAGCAATATATATAGCAGGGGAAAGATAGAGAGATTGAAAGGTGACTACTAAGGGGTAGGGGTTTTTGGTTTGTTTGTTTGTTCTTTGTGTTTAATTTTTGGGGGGATAATGAAAGTGCTCTAATATGAACCAAAATGATTAATACACAACTCTGCGATTATAGCAAATGCCATTGATTCTACACTTTGAATGGGCCGTATAAATTTGATTTTTAAAAAGGAGTTAAAACAGGTGTTCAAACAAAAACTTGTACACAGTTGTTCATAGCAGTATTATTCACAATAACGAAAAAGTGGAAGCAACCTAAGGATCCATCAATTTGATGAATGAATAAGCAAAATGTGTTTATCCAAAGTTTCTACACCATTTTACATTTCCACCAGCAATATAAGAGGGTATCAATTTCTCTATGTCCTCACCAACACTTGTTACTCTCTAGTAGTCACTTTAGTGTGCAAAAGGTGGTATTTTGTTGTCGTTTGATTTGCATTTCCCTGACAACTAATGACGCTGAGCAATTTTTCATGTTCTTATTGCATAATCGTATATCTTCTTTGGAGAAATGTCTGTTGAAATGCTTTACACATATTTTCTTTGGAAACCAGTTAGGTAGTTCTTCAAAATGTTTAATATGGAATTACCATATGACCCCACAATTCCATTCCTAGGAATATATCCAAGAGAAATGGAATCATTTGTTCACAAGAAAAATTGTAGGCCAATGAAAATAGCAGCGTTTTTTTCAATAGATGTCATATATTAGAACAGTTATAGGGTTCTAGAAATTTTGATTTCTATATTTTCATTTTCCAGGATCCCATCCAGGATCACATATTATGTTTCCTTGTCATGTCTCCTAAGGCTGTTTTTTATATTGATAGTTCCTAAGCATTTTCTTTTTTGGATGATCTGACAGTATTGAAGAGCAATGGTCAGGTATTTTGTAGAATATCCCCCTATTGGAATTTGCCTGATATTTTCCTCATGTTTATACTGTTTTTCTGGGTTTAGTAAGCTATAACTTCTTTGATAGTAAATAAATAAATAAACAAAAAAATATTTCCTAGCCATGGAGTTTGGAAATTCAAACTTTTAGAAAAATTTCTCTGTACAAATAAATCCACATAGTGATTATTAATTTCTCTTTGAATCCATTCATTTTAACAATAGTGAAATTAATAATTCCATAAATACTGAACAATTATTTGATATGATTTAATGTTTATGTAATAAAACCTTCAAGAGGATATGATATGATGGATACTCTCTCCATATAATTAGC
>JAQZBX010105817.1:0-10810 GCA_029593785.1 Cabassous unicinctus
TTCCTGAAAAAGGTCTAACTTCTATAGGAAGAACAGAATTAAAGTAGTTGAGAATGCAAGATATTTTTCCTTTGCAGGAGAAGTAAAGAATTGAACTATATATTGTCCATTTATTGAGCTACAATTTTTTTTTCCCACAGAGCAAATGACCTAGGATGTTGACATAGCTAATGCATTTCTCATAATTTCTGATGATCTATGAATGAACGTTTTCTGTTTCTGATGACCTGAAGAGCCTCTGATTAGATATTTCAGAGTAAATAAGGAAAGCATGTTAGGAGGTTCAGCTAGGCATTGTATGTCCTGGGCTGACCTCAGTTTACCACTGGCTGTCATTTTGTGATATGCATGTGGGGCAGGACAAACTATGGGATCTGGGAATTTGCAGGAAATCTGTTCAACAACAGTGAGAGATCCAACTCTCTATTGAACTTGGATTTTAGACTGTGAGTTTCAGAAAGAGAAAATATTTATTTGTCAGTGCTACACCTCAGACCATCTTCTGGAGGAAACCTCAATTATACTGAGTATACATGTTCCTGGATGTGGATATTGGAAACATTTCTCTTTTCAATGTGAATCCCATATATACACACTCACCAAAATTTCTGCTTCTGATCAACTATATCCAATCTGCACTCTTTCAAATCCAATTAATGGAGATCCAGGATGCCTGACTATTCATACCTTGGCCAAGGTCCCAAATCTAGGCCCTGAAATTCTTCCAGAATTACTTGGGAAAGATAAACTTCTAACAATAAAATTTATATACAACAATTCTAAGTACATGTAGATAAGAACTTTTCTCTTGTACATACACCTTGTAAAAGTTAGTGCATTAAATAAATGAGCATTTTGTAAATCAAGAACCTAAACTGCAATAATGTATTAAAAAGTTATTCTATGTTACATAGTTCGGGTCCAATGATTCAATTTTGTTCCTATGACTTTTTTCTGGATTTTCAGATAAATTTCTTCCTTTTTTTCAAAATCTACTTAGTGTTATAAAAACATTATAAACTAAATAAGAATATTTAGATTTTATTAAAGTGATTATGTGATTTTTCACAATGATAGGATAGTAGGATGAAATATAATCCACAAGAACAATGTTTATCCAATACAGAAAGAATAAATGCCTGTAGAATTTCCTAAAATCAAAAGAAAAAAGTTATCACTTTCATCAATGGATATAATAATTAAAGGTTTACATTCAATAAAGGTAAATGAATCACCAGGACACTAATATGAAGAATAAAATAGAATTAATTAATTAAATTTTCAAATTGATACTCTCATGAGTTTTGGACAGTCTACAGGTCAGAGGAAGAAGTGAGCTGGATTTCTTGGAGGGTTCAATAGCGAGGTAGGGACAGAATATTTGAAAATGGCAAAGTGAGATGCTGAGTAGAACTTTTTCATTCATAGATCATTCAGGTGCTAAAATCTTAGTGAGAATGGGCAAAAGAATCTTTACCTCTGTTCCAGGGGAGCAAGCAGGCAACCAACTTTGGCCTAAAGGACAATAAAAAATAAAAATGTTGGGAAGCAGGTGTTGAGTACCTGCTTCACAAATATGAGGCCCTGTGTTCAATCCCCTTTACCTCCTTGAATAAATAAATAAATAAACAAACAAACAACTAAATAAGTAAATAAATAAATTTTAAAATCTTAGAAATTTAAGGCTGAAGTCATCCCTCAAATTGGCTGGGGGACTTAATGTCCTATCCTTGGAGGAAGAAATCTTAATCCTGGCCAAGGGCTAATTGGAGGAAGTCACTAAAGGCAAAAATATACACATTGTTTATATTTTTTGCAAGAAAAGTCATATGGTAATAGCAAAGTGAAAATAATCATTGTTCATTGTTTCCTCAAAAAGAAGGACCTGAATAAAGACATTCTGAAACAATTTCATGGAGAAGGATGACACAACAACAAGAGCTTGTCTTTTCCTAAAAATAAGAGATATTAGAACATTCTATAAGGAGCTATACAATAATATTGTTTGAAATGATTAAAATGGTAAGTAGGGGAAGAAAAGTATAAGAAAATATATTGAAATATAGTAACACAGACACACAACAATGGGAAATATTCAAGTTGTTAATAGTGGGTTTGTATATTAAAACTCTGTATTTTATATATTTTATGCAAGATATTTCTGTAAACCTACAACTTCTCTAACAAATAAAAATAATTACAAAGATATTTGAGTGAATCTAGTGTACCACCAAAAATAAAGAGAGAGAAAAACATTCCATGTTTTTAAAGGAAATGATATTGTAACAGTGTCAGCAGATAGATCAATGTAGTACAACAGAAGATGCAGAAAGAGACAAAAACACCATGTGGATGTTTCACATCAGGGGTAGAACTGAAGAAGCAGCAGTGGAAGATAGGCTTGGCAATATGTATGCTGACATAATTGGCATCAATAGATGAATAAAATTAAAAAAAATTAAAGCTCAGGATAGTTTATTTCTTCTCTCTGATTTAAGGAAATGAATTTCTGATACATCCTCATAGCATAGATTTTAACAAGTTTGTAATAAAATATGTAGTACAAATCTTTTATTTAATCCCTGACAATGAATAAGCAGTCAGAAAAGGTAAATAAGTTAACTTTTAGATTTCCCAATTTGGTCCATTTCTTCAACCTGTTTTTCTTGAAAATGTTTGATAAATAAATGTTTTTTTTCTTACCATCATTTCCAACATTAGAGAAAAGGGAAATATATGTATATAC
Organism: Cabassous unicinctus; assembly: GCA_029593785.1. Taxonomy (NCBI): domain Eukaryota; kingdom Metazoa; phylum Chordata; class Mammalia; order Cingulata; family Chlamyphoridae; genus Cabassous; species Cabassous unicinctus. Next base: position 2,747 of record JAQZBX010105817.1, read on the forward strand.
AGATATCTTATGTGAAACACTTATTTTTGCACCCTTATTTATATGTTTACCAGAACTATGTCTGTAAAGTAGATTTAGTTTCTCATGTCAACATTTTTGAGGAAACTTCATGCAGTTTTATATTCTTTTTTATGTCTCTAATTCCTTAGATCAATGTATTCCTTCCTTCTTCCCACTCCTTCCTTTCCCTTTCTTCTATCCTCTCTCACTGCTTCCTTTCTTCCTTCCCTCTTTCTTTCATCCATTTCCCCATTGAAGAAACTATTTTTCAAATAAGTATTTTTAATAAATAGAGCAGAATATTTCAAAATTAGTGTGGGGACTTGGAGCTTTCCCCTGTAGTACCTTCTGCTTCATTTGTGTCTAATGATCTCCTTCGGCTCCACCATTATAATTTAAAACCTCTACTTTCAATGATTGGTAAAAGCAATCAGTGGACAATCTACATAAATATCATAAGCATAGATTTAAGTATTTCTGAGGCCCTTATATTTTGGCATCTAAGGTATTATTAATCTAGTAGAAAATATGTTTTTTAATATATGTTATTATTTTTAAAAGATATGTAGATTACATAAATGTTACACAAAATTTTAAGGATTCTCATATGCCCTCCTCCCCATACCTCCCAAACACTCTCCCATAAACAACATCCTTCATTAGTGTGGCACATTATTTGCAATTGATAAACACATCCTAGGGCAGTGCCACTGAGCATGGACCATAGTTTACATTTTACTTTACACTCTCTCCCACACAATTCTGCAGGTGATGGGAAGATATATAATGGCCTATATCTGTCATTGCAAAATCATTCAGGATGATTCCCAAGTCCCAAAAAAAGCCCCTTTATTATACCTGTTTTCCCTCACCCAGCCACCAAAGCCCCCAGTGGCCACTGCCTCCACCTCATTGCTGTAATTTCTTCCAATGCTAGAATCACAATAAGTCTATAGTAGAATACCTGTAAGTCAACTCTAGTCCATAGTTCATTCCCGAATCCTGAGGATTCTGGGGTGGTGATGTCCACTCCACTTCTAATTGAGAGAGAGCTTTGATCCTATACAGCTGATGGATGGGACTCTCTTGCTTGCAGCTGTGGGCTCTCTTGTTTCCTTGGTTTTGGTGGCTGTCAATCCTTACCTCCTTTTTAGTTGTCTTGGGTGAGCTAAATTAACTGGAGAGTAAGTGTTGCAACTTCACTGTGGCTCAGGGCCCAGCTGCCCCATGGACAGCTCCAAAATTTCAGTCTCTTGGATGTACACATACAAACTCCAGCACCAAGTATAGGTTGAGATAGAAGGGACAGATGAGCCATGTGTAGGGAAGCTATTACTGAGTCCAACTCTGTCCCTCTCAGAAGTACAAACTCCAACGTAGGGCCCACTGGCCAGTCACCAAACTATGGAGCTATCTGCCATGACCATAGGCTCTGGGTGTCTCCAGAGCCCTCAGGAGCCCCACAATTTAGGGCTACCTTCCCCCTAGCATGGGACATGACTCCTGGTGATGAGCTTCCCTGGAACCAAGGGATTGCTACCAAGCATAAACTAGCAATGCAACTGGAAAAAGACCTCAAATAAAAGGGGAAAAAAGTAAAGACAAATGAGTTTGTATGGCTAAGAAACTTCAAAATGAACTGGGAGGTCATCCCAGAAGTAACATTTATGAACATCTCAGCAGGATCTCAAAGACTGCCAAAGTGGATACTACCCTAGAATAAAATTTAACCACTGCCATGCACCATGATGATTTATCAAATAAAGGTAGATTCAAAACCTAAATTATGAAGAGTAAACTACTAAATTTGTAGAAGAAAATATATAGGAAAATTTAAACTTCAGAACAGGAAATGTTTATATCATCCATAAATAAGACTAATGAAATAGACTATAAATACCAGATACAAATTTACCATAAATGATAAATAGAAAAGCATAAACCTTGAGGTATATTTGTGATTTTGGATTACTGACAAATCATTTGTATATAAACACAAATATATATAATTCTAAGTAAAACATTCAAAGTAAGAAATAGGAAATTCAGGAAGGAGGAATTAAATGGCAAAAAAAAAACAACAACAAAAGGAAACACCATTATCATCATCATAATCTTCATCATCATCATTCATCATCTTCATAGATTTCCTAATCACCTGGATCAAACCAATCATCACCACCTCCATCACCATCATCTCCACCACCATTATTTGGGAAATATAATGAAAAGCAAAATTTTTCCCAACACAGAAAAAAATCTCTCCACAAATTAGAAGAGTTAAGAAAAATAATTTTATTACTGAATAAGCATTTAACCAGAATGTGATCATCACAGGCAATCCACTAAAGATATTTCAAAGAAAGAAGGAAATCTCACCATTTTTTATTCACAAGCAGATACAGCAAAATTCATACATGGTCTCAAGTTAAACTAGTCCTCAAGCAAAAGTACATGACAGCATCATTTGTCATACATGGTTCATTTTAAATTTACCTGGTAATTGGAGTGGTCTTTGTGTTGGCTAATTGCTTCTCTCTAAAGGAATAACATAACTTTTCATATATCCATGATAGGTAGATAGTTACAATTTGGAGCCAGAAACAAAGTTAAATGCTCATGGAAATAGGGAGATAAGGATCCTATCTCCTTTGATGTAAACATTTCAGAGAGCTGATTGGAAGTCCATGAGAAAGATATTCCTAGATGCTTCTGTAGGGTTTAAAAAGATTTACATATTTTTCACATGGGCAGAGAAAAGCTTTACAACTACAAATTTTCTTAAGAATGCCCTAAGAAAAGGAAAGGGATAGGAGTTTCTTTCTCTTTTTGCACCAGAGAAAATTTGTTTTTCCTTTTCATTTTGTAGTTACATTTATACTAGCATACCCATGATCGTTATCTTCATCAGGGCCAAAATCATCATTTCATCACCATCAGCATGTCAATCATTTTCCTCCCCAACATCATCTACATCTCCACCATCCTCATCACCATTATCATCCTCTCCATAATCATCATCTCCATTTTACAAAGGAGGGAGATACAAAGACCTTAAGATACTTGTCCTTGGCCACACAACTAGAATGATATAGAGCCAAGATTGCCTGGTACTCCAGCTAAACTGCTTAATCACTTTTAACCTTCTATGCCAGTACCTTTGGTAGTTATCAGGAAAATAAAAATTAATGGAAATCAAGGCACAGTCCCTTAATGTGTGAGTTGTGACCCAGCTAATGGTGATTCAAACAGTCAGGGTGAGGAGTTCAGGTCATAAGAAGAATTTTGTTGAAGGATGTCTGGGTTAAACACTGATCAAAATATTGCAGAGAATAGATTCACTGAGTCCTTTATGAGAGAACCAAACCTCTCCTCCCCACTGATTCACTATAGACCTCCATGAACCCCAGTAAGATAAGTGCAGTCTCAAGGGAAGCACAGAAGAATGGTTAAATTTTGGGCTGACCAAATATAACTTCCATTCTGATGACCTCAAGTATCTTTGAACAGAGAATAATAATACTACCTATTTCATAGGGGTTTGAGAGAAGTAAATCAGATATGACATGAAACACCCTTGGCAGTAGACCTTTTTCATCTTAAAGCATTCAACCAATGTTAGAGTTCTTGGAGATAATGATGACAATGATTGGTGGGTTCTAGTGATTAGAGTGAAGATAAGTCAAAATTGGAACAGAATTTGATGATAAGAATAGTGAGATATTAATAGATATCTGAAAACCTAACTTCTGTTATTCACATCCAGAGATAGTTATTCAAGAATATTCACTGATTTTCTCATATATGCATGTTCCATTCTAGGTTCTTCTGTGAAACTTGAGAAAGATGCTTAAGATAGCTAAGATCTCTTCCTTTGTGAATCTTCAAGTGTGGGGGAAGACAGACATTCAGATTATGAGAAAAGTGGTTCTGTATACACATCTACAAATTTTCCATCATTAGCACCAGAAAATGATTCTTCACAGAAGCCCTGAGAAACCTTAAATTAGCAGCATCCTGAAAATAGTCATCAGTCCAAAACTCCCAGCAATGCCCAAGGAAGATCATTCACACCTGAGGTGTTCAAAAAACCAAGAATAAACAGTTTCACATCACCTGGCTGAGCTTAGACACATGAATCATACCAGGAAATGGAAAGAGAGGATTCAAAGGCCAATCAAAAGTCAGGTACAGACTTTTATATTTAGTTTCCACAGCACTTCTTTGATCAGTACTGTCCCCAAGGACCAGAACCAGATTGGATGAGCAAGTCTTCTCTCTGACTTCAACCTGTATTTTCCCTTTCATTTTACTCTCACATCACATGCTGTGTGTGTCTGGAATACATAAAAGACAAGGAATAGAAGTATCAGAAACCATCAAGTTTTGCAACTTTGCTTTGGCAAGGATGTACTGAAGTACAAAACATTAAAATTTGCAGAGAGATTGAGCATCCAGGACATCTACTCTTTAAAACTAGGTGTTTCCCAAATTGAAATTAGTTTAAAGAATGGGTATATTCCAAGCTAAATTAAAGCCCTCTGTCATTTCTAAAAATTAAGTCTGAGACAAAAAATTTCAGGGTTTTAGGTATTAGAGAACTGAAATGAAATAATGAAAATAATAAAAGTCAAAGGGACTTACAACCAGCAAGATCTTGGCAGAGTAAAGAGCTATGAGAATCAGTTCCTCCTACAGGGCAGTTGGTGACCACCCACAACTAACTAGAGCACCCATTTGGGGGCTGCAGGAGATCAGATGTGCATCCTGCAACATCCGTGAAATAATGGAAGGAGGAGACTGCCCATCTGCAGAGAAACTTCAAAAGTAGAGCACTCCATGCCACTTACGCCTGTGCCCATTCTCCACTGGAGGCACAAGCCACCTCAGGAGCTCTTCCATGGCTAGAATTGAAAGCTCCTCTTCCCAAAACGGGGTATGAAGAGATTGTTGGGCACCACTTTCTGCTACTGATTAATAAATTCTGCGAGCTAAATTATAATCCTAAGAACAGCTAAAGTTGAACTTGTCCAAATTAGAAAGAGGTCGACAGCCACCAACTTAACTCTGCACCTCACATGAGGGGAAGCGGGGCTGACTGAAAATCACAGTGCTGGTAGGGACTGGCTTTTTCCATCTAGATCAGATTGCCGCTCTTGTGAAGCCTAGGGCCCACTTCAGGCAGGGAGGAAGCTTGGGGATCTGTGCCAGCCTCTCTGGGATATTAGAGGCCACACAGCAGAGGGTGGTGATCATCCTACTTTGGCAGCATAAGCTGTCCCAGGAGCTATTCTGTGGCTAGAATTGGAAGCTTCATTTCTCAAAAACAGGGGAGGAAGAGACAATTGGCCACTGATTTCGGCTGTTGTTTGGTCAATTTGGCTGGCTAAAGTGTAACCCTAAGAACAAGTAGAGTTTGAGGCTTTCCAAGTCAGACAGAGGCCGGTGGCTGCCATTTTGACTCCATCCCCAGCACGAGGGGAAGCTGGACTGACTGAAAATCACAGTGATGGAAGATAACAGTTTTTTCACCCAGATTGTCCTACAGCCCTAGTCTAGGCTTCAACCCCACCTCTAGCAGGAAGGAAGCTAGTAGGCCCTGCAGCCTATCCAGGTAAATAAATGTACATTTAGCTGGCACAGACTGAATAATCAGAAATCTACCAGGGCAACTGTGGTCATCTTATACCTTCGCTGCATAGATTGCTGCCCACACCTGCAGCTCTATCCCTTCCCCAGGCAGGGGAGAAAGGAACGTGAAGCTTCATCAGTCTCTCTGGGCAACTACAGTCTAGGCTTGGATGACTTGGATTACTCCATACAGCTGTGGCTCTGTCACTACCCCTGGCAAATGAGAAAGTGAGGAGAAACTTCATTGGTCCCTGGGGTAATGAAGGTAGCTTTGAGCCTCCACAGCTTATAGCACCAACTACACCATTGGCTTTTACTACACAACCAGCAAGGGGAAAGGGCAGAATGCCCTAAACTAAAAAGAAAAACTGCACCCAGAATAAATACTCTAGTAAGCCAGATGCCAAGACCCCAACAAAAAATTACAATCCACACCAAGAAACACAAATTTATGGCCCAGTTAAAGGAACAAAATAATACTTCAGATGACATAAAGGAGTTGAGGCAACTAATCATAGATGTTCAAACAAATCTCCTTAATAAATTCAATGAGATGGCTAAAGAAATTAAGGATATTAAGAAGACATTGGATGAGCACAAAGAAGAATTTGAATGCATACACAGAAAAACAGCAGATCTTATAGGAATGAAAGGTGGAATAAATGAAATAAAAAATACACTGGAATCATATAATTGCAGATTTAAGGAGGCAGAAGAAAGAATTGGTGAGCTTTAAGAAATGGCCTCTGAAAGTGAACCTACAAAAGAACAGGTGAAAAATAGATTGAAAAAACTTGAACAAGGTCACAGGGAACTAAAGGATAACAAGAGATGTGCAAATATACATGTCAAGGGTGTCCCACAAGGAGAAGAGAAGGAAAAGGGGCAGAAGGAATACTTGAAGAAAAAATGGTAGAAAATTTCCCAACTCTATTGAAGGACATAGGTATTAATGTTCAATAAGCATGATGTATTCCATTTCAAAATTTCTGAATAGACCAACTTTGACACACATACTAAGAACGATGTAAGAATGCCAAAGACAAAGAGAAAATTCTGAGAACAGCAAGAGAAAAGCAATGCATAACATAAAAGGGATGCCCAATAAAATTAAGTGCTGATCTCTCATCAGACACCATGGAGGCAAAAAGACAGTGGTGTGATATATTTAAGATACTGCAAGAGAAAAACTTCTGGTCAAGAATCTTATATTGGCAAAATTGTCTTTCAAAAATGAAGGCGAGTTTAGAATATTCACAGATAAACAGAAACTGAGGGAGTTTGTAACAAAGAGACCTGCTCTGCAGAAAATTCTAAAGGTTTTTCTACAGGATGAAAAGAAAAGACAGGAGAGGGAGGTCTGGAAGAGAGTCTAGAAATGAAGATTATATCAATAAAAGTAACTAAAAGTGTGAAAAGAGTCGTGAAAGTAAAATATGATGGATAAAACCCAAATATTCAGGAATAAACTTAAACAATGATGTAAAGCACTCGTACTCAGAAAACTACAACTCATTGTTAAAAGTCAAATAAGACTTAAATAATTGGAAGAACATTCCATGCTCATAGATTGAAAGACTAAATATAATTAAGATGTCAATTCTACTCAAATTGATATACAGATTCAATGCAATCCCAATAAAAACTCCACCAGCATTTTTTAAATAAATGGAAAACATAATTGTCAAATTTGTTTCCTGGATAGCCAGAAACATCTTAAAAAGGAAATGTGAAGTTGGACGACTCACATCTCTGGATGTTAAGTTGTATTACCTAGCTACAGTGGTAAAAACAGCATGGTACTGGCATAAAGAGAGACATATGGACCAATGTAACTGATTCGGTGATTAAAAAACAGACCTCATATCTGTGGCCAAGTGATTTTCGACTAGCCTGTCAAATCCACCCAGTTTGGGCAGAACAGTCCATTCAACAAATGGTGCTGAGAAAATTGAATACCCATAGCAAAAGAAAGAAAGAGGACCCAAACAGAAAAATTACTCAAAATGAGTCAAAAACCTAAATATAAAAGCAAGAACTATAAAGCTGCTAGAAGAAAATGTAGGAAAATATCTTCAAGATCTGGTGGTAGGTGATGGATTCTTAAAGGAGATAAGAGGAGGACTGAGATGGACTACTGATATTTAATGTATGTAGAAGTTTTAATTAGCTTTACTGTAAAAGTGTGGAAATGTAGAGTTGATGGTAACACTTTATAGTGAGTAACAGCTGGTTTATAATTGCAGATGTGGCTGAAAATATTAGTCTAGGGATGTAAATGTCAATTAACAGAAAACTAGAGAAAAATCCGGGTACTGAATAGCACAGTAAACCCAGAGGTGGATGAGAATAGTGGTTGATGATACAGATGCAAGAGTGTCCTTTGTGAGATAGAGCAGGTGTACATCGGTATTGTAGGGTGGTGGGAATGTG
>JAQZBX010105818.1:0-10810 GCA_029593785.1 Cabassous unicinctus
AGGGGAAGCAGGACTGACTGAGAATCATAGGAATTGTAGGGACTGGCTTCTTTCCACCTATATCAGATTGCAGTCCTAGCCTAGGCTCCAGCTTCACCTCCAGTAGGGAGGAAGCTGGGGAACATGCACCAGCCTCTCCATGCAACTGCAGGTTCTTCTGGCTGGCACAGACTGAATAGTCAGACACCTGAGGTTCAATCTCTGCACCCATTAGGATAGGAATGGAGCTGTTTTTCCTTGGCCTCTCTGGGCCAGTGCAAGTGCTTTTGGCCTGGACAGACTGAATTGTTGAGTGCCTTCAATTCCATCCCCACACACCCACAGGATAAGAAGGATGTGATGTTTCTTCGGTCTCTCTGGACAACTTCAGACACTTTTAGTATGCACTGAATACTCAGACATCTGTACTCCATCCCTGGTGCCTAGTAGGATAGGAGGGAGCTGTGTTCTCCCAGCCTCTATGGGCAACTGCAGGGACTTTGGGCCCACATGGACTGGTTTACTGAGGGCCTGGGACTCCAACCCGCCCCCCCAATTGGATAGAAGAGGTGTGATGTTTCCTCAGGTTTTCTGGGTAACTACTGGTTTATTTTTGGCCTGCACAAGCTGGACTGTTGTATGCCCATGGCTCTACCCTTACCACAGATAGGAAAAGAGGGAGGCAGTGTCTCCCCAGCCTCTTTGGGCTACTGCAGGTGCTTTTAGCCACACAAACTGACTCCATCCCTTTCCACCAATAGAATAGGAGGGGGGCTGGCATTTCCTCAGCCTTTCCAGATAACTGCAAGCAATGTCAGCCTGCACAGACTGTACTTTTGGGTGTCTTTGTCTCTACCCCAACACCCTCAATAGAATAGGAGGGGAGCTGTGTTTCATAAGCCTTTCTGGGCAACTTTAGATGCTTTCAGTCCACATAGACTGGTTGGGTGCCTGTGGTTCCATCCCCAACATTTAAAGGGCAGAAGGGACAGTATTCCCTCAGCTTCTCAGGGCAATTATAAGTGCATTCAGCCCACAAGGACTAGATTATTGGGCACTCCCAAGGGTCCATCCTTATACCTGGCAGGGGAGGAGGAGGGTCAGTGCCAGGTGACTCTACCTGGGCAACTGCAGTCAGTTTTGACTCACACAGTTTAGTTTTCTGCCAAGACCTGAAGCTCCATTGCCACCCTTGCAGGGGAGAAAGGGTTGTGAAGCTTCACTAGTCTCTCCAGGTAACTACAGACTGTCTTGACCTGCCCAGCTTGGATTTCTACATCCAGCTGTGGATCTGTCACTACCCAGGCACCCAGGCAGAGGAGAAAGGTAGGAGAAGTCCATTGGTTCCTTGAGGACTGTGGGCAGCATCAGCCTCCAGTGCTTACAGTAGCATATACAACCCTGGCTCCTACTACACAACCAGAAAGGGAGAAAGGGCAAGAAAGCCTTAAACTAAAAAGAGAAACTGCACACAGAATAAATATACCTAGTATGCCAGATGCCAAAATGCCAATAAAAAATTACAATCCATATGAAGAAATAGGAAGATATAGCACAGTCAAAGGAATGACATAAGACTCCAAATGACATAAAGGAGTTCAGACAACTAATCATAGATGTTCAAACAAATCTCCATAATAAATTTAATGAGATTGCTACAAAGATTAAGGATATTAAGTACACATGAGGTGAGCACAAAGAAGAATTTGAAAGCATACATAGAAAAAACAGCCAATCTTATGGGAATGAAAGGCACAAGAAATGAAATGAAAAATACACTAGAGGCATATAAGAGCAGATGTGTGAAGGCAGAAGAAAGGATCAGTGAGCTTGAAGACATGCCTCTGAAAGAAACATACAAAAATACAGATAAATAAATGAATGGAAAATAATGAACAGGGAACTAAATGATGACAAGAGATGTGCAAATGTATTGGTCCTGGGTTTCCCAGAAGGAAAATAGAATGGAAAAGGGGAAGAAGGAATATTTGAAGCAATAATGGTTGAAAATTGCACAACCCTATTTAAGGAAATAGATATCCATGTCCAAGAAAAACAACATACTCCCATTTGAATGAAACTGAATAGACCTACTCCAAGACACTTACTAATCAGAATACTAAATGTCAAAGAAAAAGAAAGAATTTTGAGAGCAGCAAGAGAAAAATGATGCCTCACATACAAAGGACACCAATTAGGATTGTGTCGATTTCTCATCAGAAACCATAGCATAAAGAAGGCAGTAGTATGATATATTTAAGAAACTGCAAAAGAAAAACTGCTGTCCAAGAGTCTTATATTTGTCAAGATTGTTTTTCAACAATGAAGGTGAGTTTAGAATATTCAGAGATAAACAGAAATTGAGAGTTTGTAACCAAGAACTTAGCAGGAAATACTAAAGTGGATACTACAGCATTAAAAGAAAAGACAGGAGAGAGAGGCTTGAAGAGAGTTTAAAAGGGAAGATTATATAAATAAATAGCTAAAAGTCTCAAAAGATTGATGAAAATAAAAAATGACAGCTAAAACCCAAAGGTCAAAATGGCTGAAATAAGAACTGCCTTTACAGTAATAACATTGAATGTTAATGGATTAAACTCCCCAGTTAAAATAAATGGCTTGGCAGAAATGATAAGAAAATATAAGCCATCTCTATGCTGTCAACAAGAGACTCAACTTAGGCCCAAGATAACAACACATTGAAAGTGATTGACTAGAAAAAGTTATTCCATGCATGTGGTAACCAAAAAAAGCTGGAATGGCTATACTTATGAAGTCTAGATGACATAGACTTTAAAAGCAAACTGTCATTAGATAAAAAGAATGACACTATGTATTAATACAGAAGGCAATTCACCAGGAAGAAACAACAATCATAAATATATATACATGTATTAGTGAGTTAGAAGGGTGCTGATGCAAATTACCAGAAATCTGTTGGCATTTATAAACAGCATTTATTTGGGGTAGGAACTTAGAGTCACAAGGTCATAAAGCATAAGTTACTTCCTTCACCAAAGTTTGTTGCCATGTGTTGGAGCAAGATAGATGCTGGTCTCTGTGCAGGTTCAGCCTTCCTCTTCCTCCTAAGGCTTCATGGTCCCAGCTCCTTCCTTTCTCAGCTATAGGTTAGCACAAGGCTTGTCTCTCTTCCTCTGGCTCATTTCTTTCCAGGCTCAGTTGCTCTGCACTCTTCACAAGGTCAGCTGAAGAGTATCAGGCTCATTCTTTTCCTTGGGTCTCTGCCACATCTAATGGAGCCTTCTCTTTTTCCTCAAATATCTGCTTCTCTGTGTATTTACTTCCCAGGGCTCTAGCATCAAAACTCAAACTCCCCTCTGCTGTGTCATCTTTTCTGTCTGAATCAGAGTTAAATATAATTTAATCAAGTAAAAATGATACCTCAGAATCTAATACAATCTAATATGCCCAGAGAAATAGACCAGTTTACAAACATAATCTAATATATATTTTTGGAATTCATAAATAATACCAAACTGCTACAATACACGTAACCAGGATGCCTCAAATTACATGAGGCACACAATGGCAAAAACTGAACGGAGAAATAGATGTATCTACAATAATATTTGGACACTTCACTGGATGACTCTCAGCATTGGATAGAACATCTTGACAGAGGATCAATAAAAAAAACAGAAAGCTTGAACAATATGATGTATGAACTCGACCTAATAGACATACAGAACATTGCACACTAATACAGGAGGATATACATTCTTCTCAAGTGCTCATGGATCCTTCTCCAGGATAGACCATATCTTAGGTCACAAAGCAGATCTAAATAAGTTCAACAAGACTGAAATTATACAAAGCATTTTCTCTGATCATAATGGAATAAAGCTGGAAATCAACATCAGATGGAAAAAGGGAAAATTCCCAAATATATGGGGAATAAACAACACACAATTAAATAATCAGTAGATCAAAGAATAAATTGTGAGAGACATCAATAAATATCTCTAGATGAATTAAAATAGGAATACATCTCAAAACCTATGGAATGCAGTGAAGGAAGTGCTGAGAGGGAAATTTATAGCACTCATTGCTTATATTTCAAAAGAAAAAGAGATAAAATCAATGACCTAACTCACAACTGGAGAAACTAGAAAAAGAACATCAAACTATTCCCAAAGCAAGCAGGAATGAAATAACAAAAATCAGAGCAAAAGTAAATGAAATTGAGAACAGAAAAAAAAAAAAAGAGAGAGAGAATTAACAAAAACAAAATTTGATTATTTCTGCTGATAAACAAAATTGACATATACTTAGCTAGACTGACAAAGGAAAAAAGAGAGAAGATGCAAATAAGTAAAATAAACAATGAAATTGGGGATAATCCTACTGACCCCATGGTAATAAAAAGAAACATAAGAGGACTTTATGAACAACTGTATGACAAAAACCTAGACAACATAGGTGAAATGGAAAAATTCCTAAGAATGTACAAGAAACTACACTGACCATGGAAGGAATAGAAGACCTCAACAAACCAATCACAAGAAAAGAGCTTGAAAGAATCATCAACAATTCCTCAAAATGAAAAGCCCAGGATTAGATGGTTTCAAAGGTGAATTTTAACAAGTATTCAAAGATTTAATACCAATCTTATTCAAGCTCTTCCAAAAAAACTGAACAAGAAGAAACACTTACAAATTCAGACTTTGAAGATAATATCACCCAATTACCAAAGCCAGGTAAAGATATTACGAAAAAAGAAAATAACAGACTCATTTCCCTACTTGAATACAGATGCAAAAGACTTGCTAATTGAATTCAACAACACATGAAAAGAATTATTCATCATGACCAAATGGGTTTTATACCAGGCATGCAAGGGTGTTTCAACACAAGAAAATTAATCAGCAAAATACACCACATTAATAAATCAAAGAAAAATCACATGATCCTATTGATGGATGCTGAAAACGCATTTGACAAAATACAACATCCTTCCTTGATAAAAATATTACAAAAAATAGAAATTGAAGGAAACTTTTTCAACATGATAATGGCTGTATATGGAACACACACAGCTAACATAGGACTCAATGGTGAAAGACTGAAAGCTTTATTGTTGAGATCAGGAACAAGACAAGTATACTCGCTGTCATCACTGTTGTTTATTATTGTGCTAGAGGTTCTAGATAGAGCAATCAGGCAAGAAAAAGAAATAAAAGGTATCCAAATTGGAAAGGAAGATGTTAACTTTTGCTATTCACAGCTGATATGATACTATACCTAGAAAGTCCAAAAAAATCTACAGCAAATTGGCAAGAGCTGATAAACAACTACAGCAATGTGGCAGGATATAAGATCAATATGCAAAAATCAGTGGTGTTTCTATATACTAGTAATGTGCAACCTGAAGAGGAATTCAGGGGAAAAAAATCCATTTACAATAATGAATAAAATAATCAAATATTTAGAAATAAACTTAATAAAGGAAGTATTCAAAAAACCACAATGCATTGCTAAAATAAATAAAAAAGGACCAAAATAATTGAAAGAACATTCCATGCTCACGGATTATAAGACTAAATATCATTAAGATGTCAATTCTACCCAAAATGACATACAGATTGAATGCAATCCTGATAAAATGTCCACATGAATTTTTAAACAAATAGAAAATACAATCATCAGTTTACTTGGATGGATGAGGAGCCCCAAATAGCCAGAAACATTTAAAAAGGAAAGTGAGGTTGGAGGGTCCTCATTTCCAAACTTTAAATTATTTTACTTAGCTACAGTGTGTAAAACAACATGGTACTGGCATAAAGATAGACACATGCTCCCATTGAACTGAACTGATGGCTCAGAAATAAACCTTCACATCTATGGTCAAGTCATTTTTAACTGTGAAACCCACCTAGCTTGGGCAGAACAGTTTATACAACAAATGGAGATCTGGATACCCATAGCTTAATTTACACCTTATACAAAAATTAACTAAAAATGGATCAAAGACTAATTTTTAAATCTACAGCCATAAAGCTCCTAGAAGAAAATGTAGGCACACATCTTCAAGAACTGGTAGTAGGTGGTAGATTCTTAAACCTTACATTGAAGGCATGAGCAATAAAAGCAAACATGGATAAATGGAACCTTCTCAAACAGTTTTGTGATTCAAAGGACTTCATCAAGAAAGTGAAAAGGCTGCCCACTCAATGGGATAAAATATTTGGAACCCAAGTATGTGATAGGGGTTTGATGTTCATTCTATATAAAGAGATCATAGAACTCAACAATTAAAGAGCAAGCAATCCAATTAAAAAATGGGCAGAAGACATAAATAGACATTTTTTTATAAGGGAAAATATAAATGCCCAAAAAGCACATGAAAAACATATTCAATATCACTAGCTATTAGGGACATGCAAATCAAAATGACAATGAGATATCATCTCACACCACACAGAATGGCCATTATTAAGAAAACAGAAAACAGTAAGTGCTGGAAAAAGTGTGGAGAAATAGGATCTCTCCTTCACTGATGGTGGGAATGTTAAATGGTGCAGCTTCTGTGGAAGACAGTTTGGCAGTTCCTAAGGAATCTAAATAGAGAACTGCCATATGATCTAGCATTCCTCTACTAGGTATATATCCAGAAAAACTGAAAACTCTGATGAGAACAGGCATTTGCACAACAATGTTCATAGTGGCATTATTAACAATTGCCAAAAGATGGAAACAATCCAAGTGTCCATCAACTAATGAATGGATAATCAAAATGTGGTATATACATATAATAGAATGCTATGCTGCTGTAAGAAGAAATGAAATTGGGACACATATGCTAACATGGATGAAGCTTGAAGACATTATGTTAAGTGAAATAAGCCAGACACAAAGGGACAAGTATTGCATGGTCTCACTAATAGGAACTAATTACAAAGAAAAAAAGCATGAAGTTAAAACCTAGACTATATGTTATTAGTATGTAAGAGGAGGGCTGAGAAGGCATACTGATGCTAAATTTATGCAGATTTTAATTAACTTGACTGTAAAAATGTGGAAATGGATAGCAGAAATACTAAATCCCCACCCATTTTTGTTGGAAAGTTGGGTAGGATAATGAAAGGACCTGAAGTGGGAGTTAGAAGACAAATGTCCTCTCCTCATTTCAGCCAGTCACATATTGTGAGGTGCGGGCCCATCACTTAGGCTCACCTGGCCTCAATTTCTTCATTGACAAAATGAAGGATACTGCTAACACATGTGCCTTTCAGGTTGTTTTGTGGTTTGTTTTTGAGGATAGAAACAGGTCATGCAGTTGTACATAGAGACGTGAGATCTCAAATTGCGGTTTATACTAAACAGAACGATAAGTGTAGATTCAAGACAGAACCTTGGGAGCTATTGGTTATTGGGTACAAAGTTTCCATTTAGGATGATAATGTTTTTGTAATGACTGTTTGTGATGATGACACAACATTTTAAATGAAATTGATAACACTGAATTGTATACTTAAAAATGTTTAAACTTGAAAAGTTTGTATTTTAAATATGGTACCTCAGCAAACTAAAAAAAAGGCATGCTTCTCTTCCACAGTATGATCATATCTGGATATCTATAATCCATAATATGAGGCAGAATTTATGGTGCTATAATAGGTAAACCCAACCTATATACATTATATGTATACAGAGTAGTAATTCTCACAAGGATTTTTATGTCCATCCCCAGAACCTATGAATATGTTTCCTTACATGGAAAAGAGAACTTTGTGAATATTATTAAATTAAGGATCTCGGGATGGATAAATTATTCTGGATTATCCAGGTGAAACAAAATAGTCACAAGTATCCTAGTAAAGGAAATAAGGAAGCAAGAGGGTCAAAAGCAGAGAAAGAGATATGATGATGGGAGCAAAAAGGAGGGAGAAAGAGAGAGGATGAGGAAAAGGAAAGAGATTTGGAGAAGTTGTTCTTTTGACTTTGAAGAAAGAGAAAGGAGTCACAAGCCAATAATGCAGGTAGCCTCTAAAAGCTGGAAAAGACAAGAAAGTGGATTCTCCCCTACAGCCTTCAGAAGGAACACAATCCTATTGACACACTGAATTCAGCTCCCTAACACTCATTACAGATTTTTGACCTCCATAACTTGGAAGATAATAAATTTGTGTTACTTGAAGCCACAAAGTCAGCAATAATAGGAAATTTTGTTTTTCTGGGATTCTAGAGTGAAGGAAGATTAGATAATTTTCAGGAAATCCCAGGAATTAGCTCTCAGGGATAAGAATGTGGACTTGCTGAGGGTGAGCTAGCCCAAGAATTGTTGCCACTTCCTTAAACAGAATGGTATGGATTATCTGTCACATTCTTCATGAATAGGTATGAGCTCTGAGGTGATAGAGCTGTAATGCAGCAAGAATGGAGCATCAGCTCTGTACGATCCTCATCTGTGTGGACTGCATCAACTGTCTGAGGGATGCTGCATTACATCCTACTCAATTATATTTTGCATCATTGGCTGAAACAATCATAAAATAGATGTAATATTTACAATGGTGGGTGAGAGTATTCACATCACTCACCCCCCCCCCCAAAAATACACACTCCACAGAAGTTATGCAAAGGGAAGAAAATAATCAGTTCTGACTAAGGGAACCTAAGGAGACTGTCTCAGCTGAAGAGAGGAGATGAAGGAAGCAACTGAGGATTTAAACTATTTATCAATATGACTAAGTTCACATAGCAGGCATTTGATAGAGCTGATATTTAATTTCAGATCTGTTTCAATAGTGGAACTAAGGTTTACATAATGGATCAAATGTCTCCAAATACTGTTGGATTACAAGGAAATATTGGGATATTAATAGGTAGAAATGAGAGTGAAAATTTAAAAAAAAAATCACTAGAGCAGAGAAATATGTTAAAATTCCCAAAGGAAAAGAGAAGATGCTATAAGCTAATCAGTGGCTTATCCTAGTATTTCATCCCTATCAGTGTCAGGAAGTTTATTTATTCATCCATTCACTCATTCAATGGAGAATTTTGTGGCACCTATGTAGTGTTAGACACTGGAGAAAACCTGATAAGACAATTCTCATCCCTTCTACAAATGCAATTTATTCATTCATTCATGTAATCAATCATGCGGCAATTACATAGTGAGCATTTCTATATGCTCAGTACTGTGTGAGATGTTGGGGACAAAAAGGTGAGGAAAAGGAAGATGTTGCCTGTCCCTATGAAGCTGAAGTCTAGTAGGAACAGCGACATTAATCAAATAGTCAGAAACAAGAGTAAAATGATTCTGATAAATGTTCTGAAGGAAAAGCACAGAGGGCTATCAGAATGAAAAATATGAAAATCAATTTAATCCAGGAAAGTTATTTGAATGAATCAACATAGAAACTGAGGTCCAAAATCTGAATAGGCTTATATAATTTTGGGTCAAGGAAGAAAAAAGAATGTTTTAGGAAGAGACAATATGTGCAAAACCTTTGTTCCAGAGAGGCACAGTGAATGTGACTAAAATAAATCTAAAATGGATGAAATAATGTTGACTAAGTGGAAGGTAAAGCTGGAATTGTAATCAGGGGACAGCCTAAGCAAGCACTTGTTTATTTATGATTTTTGGTTTGATCCCACATGTAGCGGGTTTAAAAAAGGAGTGACTGGATTTGTTTTGTAGTTTGAAAAGATCCCTATGGCTTCTGAGTGAAGGATGCTTTGGAGAGTGAAAATAGTAGAAATGCGTGATCAATAAGGAGGATATTGCAATTGTCAGGCAAATGAAAATGGCACCCTGGATTAAGGGGGAGGTGGAGATAGAACCAAGTGAACATATTGGAGAGATATTGAGAAGGTAAAAAAACAAGATTGTGTAATAAGTTTGTTATGATGCAAAATAAAATGATTATTGGAAATAACTTTCAGGTTCCAAACTTGTGTCACCGATGGAAGTAGTGCCATTCAAAAGAGAGACACTGTGGAAGATGTTTGGTTAAGATAAAGATTGCAAGTTTTATATTAGTCAAGCCTAATTGAAGGTATGTTTGATATATCAAAGATGTCAAATAGCAACTGGAAGCACTCCTCTAGATCTCAGAGGAGACAGAAGGTCTAGAGAAACATAATAGGTCATTATTTGCTTCTAGATGGTGACTAAGGAATGAATTCTATTTTCTAGGAGGAAAGAATGAAGTGAGAATTGAAGTTGTTCTAGAACTGATCCCATTGGGAGAGAATTGATTTATAAAGAGAGAAAGAGACAAGCTAGAAATAATAGAAGTAAGACATGGAGAAGCATGTCAGAAGAACCTAGAGGGGATGAAGATGGGATATTTCAGAGGGAAAAATAAAGGATATTGTCAGAAGTTGTTGAGAAGACATTCAGGAACCTAGAAGACATTGTAGGCCTAAGAGAGATTGGTTTTGGCAAAATGATGGAGGAAAGAAGTCATGTATACATGGGTTGCTGGTGTGAGTGAGAGGAAAGGAAACAGCAACAAAAAGAATGTCATCTCTTGGCTGGTAGTTAGAAGAGAATGTAGAACAAAGTAGTACATGTTTATAAGATAGAAAATAACCAAACATGTTGCCATGAAGATGGGAACAATCCTCTTGAAAAGTAAGGCAGAAAGGTAGGGAGGGGGAAAAGGAAGGAGAGAG
The DNA here is from genome assembly GCA_029593785.1 of Cabassous unicinctus. Lineage (NCBI taxonomy): Eukaryota > Metazoa > Chordata > Mammalia > Cingulata > Chlamyphoridae > Cabassous > Cabassous unicinctus. The sequence continues at coordinate 10,624 of JAQZBX010105818.1, forward strand.
AGAGGGAGAAGAAAGAAGAGAAGGAAGAGGGGACAGAGGGAGTGAGGAGGAGGAAAGAAGGGGAAAGGAGGAGAAGGAAGGGGAAGAGGGAAAATTGAAGACAAAGAAGAGGGAAAGGAGGGAGAGATTTGTGAACAATTATAAAAGGATATTGACAAGGCATGAATGACAGAATCCAAAGTGCATG
>JAQZBX010105819.1:0-10809 GCA_029593785.1 Cabassous unicinctus
AAGAAACTTCTTCAAGAAAGAAATACAAATGGCTAAAACGTACATGAAAAGATGCTAAACATCACTAGCTATTAGGGAAATGAAAATCAAAACTACAATGAAATACCTTCTTACACCCATTAGACTCAAGGCTATTAAAAAAACAGAGGACTATAAGTGTTGGAGAGGGTGTGGAGGAATGGGAAAACTCATCCACTGCTAATGGGAAGGAAGAAAGTTCCAACCATTGTGGAGGACAGTTTGACAGTTCCTCAAAAAACTAACTATACAACTGCCATATGATCCAGCAATTCCACTGCTGGGAATGTACCCAGAAGAATTGAAAGCAAAGACATGAAGAGATATATGCACTCCAGTGTTCACAGAGGCATTATTCACTATTACCAAAAGTTGTAACCAACTCAAATGTCCATCAACAGATGAATGGATAAACAAATATGGTACATATATACAATGGAATATTACTCAGCTATAAGAAGGAATAGAGTGCTAACAAACGGGATAATGTGAATGATACTTGAGGCCCTTATGTTGAGAGAAGCAAGTCAGGCATTGAACAACGAACAGTACATGACCTCACTGATATGAATTGAGCAAATTGAGCAGACTCAAGGAGCTATTGTCTGGAAGACAGGTTTACAGGAACTAGAAAGGGAGAAGAAGTTTGTGAGCCAACACTCATATGGATGTAATCTATGGTAAGGTGAAAGTGTGTAGTTGTGCATTGAAAGGATATGACAGGAGGGTAGTGATATTATTGGTTTGGGAGGTGCAGTTTTGACAGGTAGGTAGATTGGGGAGGGTGGGTTGGAGGTCTGGGGAAATGGGGGGAGGGTTGGGAGAGGGATCAGGTGAACACTGGGAATTGGCGGGTATGTGGCTGAAAGTACAAAGTTGTGAATGCTCTTATGGCAATATGACAAGGAAACATTACTGGTTTAGGGTGTTGGATGGGGGTGCATTTGGAACAGGGCACACCTGGAGTAGACTTCCAGGAGTGTGTGAGTGATCATTTTGTCATAATGTTTTGTATCAGTGGGTGGAGACTCACATAATGAGAGGGAAGGAGTTGAGCTCCCATCCTGGGGAGGAATGATTTATTCACAGAGAGGCAGGAGTTTCTTGAGAGCATGGGCAGTTCCTAATAGGGGAGGACAAACCAGTGTGTCAAGACCTCAGTGTTGTTGCAAGTAACAATGAATCTTGTCATCCAAGGAGTGAAGCCCAGGCATCACCATGGGCCCCAAATGGAGGGGGAAGAAGGAATAGAATAGATCAAACAGAGGGTATTTAGTGGGCAATGGAAGTGTTCTACATGGCCTTGCAATGATGGACTCAGTTCATGTTAAATATCATCAAAATTTATAAAAATGAACAGTCTAAAGTTTAAACCATAAACTATTGACCATATTTAGTAGCTATGTTTCACTATTTGTAAATCAGTTTTAACAAAGGTACCATTCACATATAAAAAGGTATTAATATGGGAAAGGGGAAAATGGGAGGATGTTGGGTATATGAAGCCCCCTGTATTCTCTATGTGACTTTACTGTGACCTAAACTTCTTTGAAAACAAAATGAAAAAATAGTAAGACACTGGGGAATAAATGGGAAAAATGCTACTGTACATACAGGACAGCAGATATTACAGTGATGAGAGGCAAAATGTAAAAAAAAAGTTTTTAAATATTTTTCATTATTTTTTAATATCCCAATCTTTTAATTTGATTTTATTTTTAGTTTTTTTTAATTTTTATGTCTTTTATTTTTTTATATTTAAACCTATCATTATTATTTCAATTTCCTATTAATTTTATTTGACTATTTTAATGGCTTTGTTTTTGAAGGAGCTTTGGATCACAGAAGGGTTACCACTGGGGCAAGCAGGATCATTGGTGTCTGGTGTCAGTGATGGGGGATGCATGGGAGGACGTTCACCTGGGCATACATATAAGGTATTTAAATATGTTCATATGTTCATGGGGCATTGTCACAGTGGGTGGAGACTCACACAATAACCAAGAGTATGTTGAATTCCTATTCTGGAGAGCTCTGCCACATTCTCTAATGGAATAGCAATAGTCCCCCAAGTGCAGGCACAATGACTGTTGAAGGCCGATGATCCATTAATGGGCCTTTGATATTGATGACTATGCTTATGATTCTTTGCACTTGAAATTGAAACTTAGCTTAGTGTTGTGGGTTGCCTTAGTGTTGCCTCCTGAAAGCCTCCTTGTTGCTCAAATATGGCCTCTCTCTAAGCCAAACTCAGCATATAAATGTATTACCTTCCCCCAGCTGTGGGACATGACTCCCAGGGATGAGCCTCCCTGGCACTGAGGGATTACTCCCAAGCACCAACTAACAATGCAACTTTAAAAAGACCTCAAATAAAAGGGGGGAAAGGTAAAGACAAATGAGTTTATATGGCTAAGAGACTTCAAAGTGAGTTGGGAGGTCATCCTAAAGGTAACGCTTATGCACATCTCATCAGGATCTCATAGACTGTCAAAGTGGATACTGTCCCAAATAGTGGGGCTCCTGAGGGCTCTAGAAACACCCAGTTCCTACAGTCAGGGCAGATAGCTCAAGAGTTTGGTGCCTTGCCAGTGGGCCCTACTTCAGAGTTTGTGCTCCTGAGAGTGACAGATCTGGACTCAATTATGGCTTCCTTAGAATAGACTCATCTGTCCCTTCTATTTAAACCTATACTTGGTGCTGGAGTTTGTAGGTTTATATCCAAGAGACTGGAGTCTTTGAGCTGTCCATATTCCAGCTGGGACCAGAATCTCAGCAGAGTTGCAACACCTACACTCCAGGTCATTGGGCTCACCCAGGACAACTAACAAGGAGGTGAGGATTGACAATCACCATCCAAGGAAATGAGAGAGCCTACAGCTGCAAGCAAGTGACTCCTATCCATTGGCTGTATGGGATTGAAGCCTTTTCCTCACCCAGGGTGGAGTGGACATCACCATCCCAGAATCCTCAGGATTGGGGAATGAACTATGGACTAGAGCCGACTTACTGGTATTCTACTATAGACATATTGCGATTCTAGCATTGGAAGAAATTATATTGATATGGAGGCAGTGACCACTGTTGGCTCTGGGGGCAGGGAGAGGTAAAAGCAGTTGTAACCTTACCTTAGTCTGTGTAAGGAGAATGTCCTTGGGGACCTTTACCCCAAGCACCTAACTCTGCCTTTGCTGGTTCCTTATCTTAGCTATACATTAATTATATGCCTCTGCTTAGCATTCCATGAATAGCAATATCCTTTAGAACAGGACATTTTACTGACTTCACATTTCTCCTCGGGGGAGTTGGCCACTTTTCCACAGACAGGCACTCTTGTTTCAGAATGATTTAATCACTCATGAGTTGCAAAATCCGCAAGAGATCTGAAGTTTCATACCTCCTTAAAGGGGGTCTCTTGGCAGCCGGTCAAAGTCTCACCCAGGAGTGGATGCTCTTCCTGGGACCGTGATTCCAATTGGTAGCTCTGGCCAGCAGATGAATTGGGCATCCCAGCCTCATGAAATTCCAGAGGTTGAGTTTTCCCCGGTTTGGTGAAAACTCTCTCCCTCTGCACTATCTAATTGTTTTATTGCATTATATTGTGAGCAATCAGTAACTGTGATCATTTAACTGTTTATTAGTATAGGATCATCTACATATAAATTATCAAATAAATTGCTAGTTTTGGTTCGTGTCTTGAGTCTCTGCCCTTTCTTTAGCAAAATACTTTCACAAAGTCCCAAATACACTGCTCAGTTTTATCTAATTTTGCCTGTTTCTCTGACTGTATAAAATTTTGATTATTCTGTATTCTAGTTTCCTGATTCTTTCTTCTGCTTGTTCAAATCTGCTGTTGTATGTCTGTAGTGGATTTTCCATCTCCATTACTGTGTTTTTCATCCCTATATCTTGTGTTATGTTCCTTTTTAAACTTTCTGCTGCTTCTTTTTTTCACACATTGTCTTCTCAATGTTAATGCCATAAGCATATTTAGTTTATTTCTACCCTTTTCTTCCTTTAACTCCTTGAATTGATTTCGGAGATTTGTTTGAAATTCTTTGATTAGTTGGTCAAAATCTTTCTTCCTTCTGAATTTTTACTTTGTTCCTTTGGATGAGCCATATATTCCTGTTTCTTATTATTGCTTGTGATATATTCATGATATCGGGGCATCTGATTATTTAGATGTACTAACTCTGAAAGTCAGTTTCTCCCTCTTGCCTGGGGTTTTATTATTGATTAGCTCTGTGATAAGTCTCCTTTTCAATGTTTGGTCCAGTTTATACTAATTCTTTAGAACAGTTCGTGTTTCTTCAGATCTTCTCTGGTTTTCTGCACCTGTCTCTTACCTTGGGCATGTGTTGCAACTTTTAAGAGTACCCCATTATGTGCAACTGTTTCAACTTCATGAGAAGATTTATTATCTTCTGTTCCTTCTCTGGGATTCCTGGGCTGTTCTGTTTGTTTTTCTGCAAACTTTCCTCCTCAATAGCTATGATTTGCTCAACTGCTCTCTCACACTCAATGACACTTTTTCATTACAGGTTTCAGTTCTGGAACCTGCACTGCCTTACATTAGTTCAGTTTTCCCTTTATTCCAGGAGGCTTTTCTACCTCTGGTAACTTTCACATTAGTGTATCCTGCTCTAGAAAGCCAGATAGAGTCAGTGTTCAAAAAAGCCTGTTTTTTTTTTATTAGGGTGTACCAGTGATTAGAGACTGGGTTGTTTATATGCACTGCTTGCCAACAGTTCCATTGTGGATCTCTTTTGTTTCCTGGGGCCAGTTTGTATACCTGTGCTTTCCAACTGCTAAAGCCCACGTTGGGAGTAGGTAGTTTTGGGTCTCCATGGCTGAGTGTGCATGGTGTCAAATAAAGTGAAGTCTTCATTCCAGGATCATTGGCAGGAAGTATCTAGGCTGGAGTGCTGCTGTTGTGTGACTCGTAAACCACATGGGACTGGTGAGGGGAAGGGGTTTGTACTGCCAGATATGATTTGCTGATCTCCTACCTTCTTTTTCCATCAGCTTTTTGCTTCAATTCAGCATTTGTGGAGTCTGTTGAAAGTCTCTGCAGTCCTTCAGAGTTCCAAGCAAGTGGAATTTGTCCTTTTATTTAGTTGTCTCAGAGAAGAAACTTTCCTGAGGATGTCTTATGTCACCACTTGATGGTGTCTTCATTGCTAGGTTTTTAAACCTATATCTAGCATTAAAATTTTGAAAAATTATGTCATGATTAAATTTTGTTTAAAATGCCATTTACATGAGCACTTTTAAATTTAACTTTTAAGGTATGAACTACAATCCAAATTGGATAATCCCTGTCAGTTTTTTCATTAGATGTGTAGTTTATTTTAAGTGTCTCTGTTTAAAAGTAATCAGCAATCACTTAGGTGATATGTGTAAAGACACTTTGCTATCTTGCAGAGAACCCAGATGCTTCTGTATGAAAAAAGAAATGCCAAGAAAGTGCCAAAAGATTACACTCATACTTATTGTTATGAATTTTTGGCACATCTATGAAAAAAGAATTTGCAATATCAAGAATAAAAGAATTGAAATACTCCAGAATATGACCTATGTTCCTAAATGTTTATGAATAATCAAATATTGTTGTTTGTTAAATATGTTATTTTAGAATTCCAAATTATATGCTTGACAAATATTAACCAAGGATGGATTTGCATCTCAGACATAAGAGAGTCTTTTGTGAAAAAAAATTAATCTGGTGACTGACTTTTTTCACAAAATCTATATCCCAATCATGTCAATAGGATGTCAGAATGAAACGTTTAGTGAAAAAGTGGGCTTGTTTTTGCCTAAATATTAACCAAAATTCGTTATGCAAATGCAAACTAATTCAAGAAAACATATTAATTCAATAAATGTATCAAAACTTTAGGAGATACAATAAAATAGAATATGGAATTATTAACAATATTTTTGAATCAGGTGAGCATTAGATGGTGAAATAAAATTTACTTGAGAATGGAAGTCCCAACTACCAATATCAAAGCATGGCAAATGAATTTGTTCTATTAACATTTCATTGAAGAAAAGTAACTGAACTTGACTTCTTTTAGAATTGCAATCAATTCAGTAAGAAATGGAAAATGCAATTATAAATTAATGTTTAATTATTAAAGCAAAAATACTCATTAACATCTAAATGATTATATCTAAATTTAGAAATATAGGCTTAGCTTAACAACCTCAATAAATATTTTTCTACACATTAAAGTAATCACTTTTACTTAAGAGAATATGATATAACTAGTGCTTGATGATACTCTATTTAATCCCTCCAAAATGTGCCTACATTTCAAGTGTATAATAACTTTAATCAATTAATTTCACATTTAAGAGATAAATAAGCATTCAGTTTCTATTTAACCTCAAATATTACCTTTTTAAACCACTTATAAAAGTTATTCTGACACATGCTCACACCCATCTTGAAGTGGCGGCAACTGCAGCAGCAGCTCAGACTCTTGGGATGCTGACACGTTCTCGGTGGATGATTTGGGTGCCGATGGTGTGGGGTGGCGGTGGCACCGCCAGCGAGAACCGCTGGGAAGGCAAGGAGGAGGAGGAGGATGTAATGGATAACTGGGATGATGATGAGGACAAAAAAAAAAGAGGAAGCAGAAGTAAAAGAAGAAGTAAAAGTTTCAGAAAAGAAAAGAAAATAGTTGAGAAGTTCACAGAGAATGTCAACAGAAGAAAAAGCTACAAGACTTTCAAAAGAGGTTAGAAGAACCTGAAGAACGTAAAGTTCTAACACCGGAAGAGCAATGAGCAGATGAACTGCGGCTAAAGTTTCAGGAAGAGTCTGACCACCAATTAGTAAAAGAAACTTGTGGCGTTAATAAAACTGTATATGAAATAGATGCTATGAACTCATCTTCAAGAGGTGATTTTACAGAGTTTGGAAAGTAACTAAAAGATAAACTTACACAATATACATAATCACTATATTATGTATATGGAAGTCTTAGTGCGAGATGTGTGTATTTCATTGGAAATTGATGACTTGAAAAAAAATTATGAATTCATTGACTGTAAACAGAAGGAAGAAAAGAAAAACCAAAGAGAAGAAAGATGTGATTCCCGGAGGGGGATTAAAGGCCACCATGAAAGATGATCTGGCGGACTATGGTGGTTATGATGGAGGGTATGTACAAGACTATGAAGACTTAATGTGACACTTTATCTTCTCCTAGTGTCCTCTTTCTTTTCTCCACAATCCCTTCAGCATGTAGCACAACTTCCTTTCCTTTCAGTTCTGCCACATGCTGCAATCAGAGGTGCAGTATATTTGTGCTAGTTATTTAATCCCTTGACACTTCAGGGCTAATGTGTAAAGGAGGGAACTTGGATCTTGATTCCAAGGTGTTAAAATCAAGAACCTCAGTTGCTACTAAATCACAGTTTTAAAAAATTCTGATAATGTTGTCATTGGTGCTATCTGATTCCATAGCAGCAGTCACTAAATTGGAAACATCGGTTGAAATATTATAGAAAGTTGTGCAATGTTTACCAGTACCTTTCAGTGATATAGCCTTAACCATACTCTTTGACTTCATAACTTGTCAAGAAAAGCGTTTTACAACAAGGGCATGTGGTGTGCACCTAGTCTTAAAATTACTTTCTCTTAATGTTGAGTGTGAGGATATTAAAATTACATTGTGAAGAAGACTGCTTAAATCAGAGAGAAGATGCTGAGGCTGAAAAGCCGCTACCATTTTGATACTTAAAATTAAATAAGAGATGGCAGGAACTGTTTTGTTTGCAGTTGTAGATACTCTTTGCTTTTATGGGATAGGGGTTGTCCATAATCATCATTTTGTATTTGTCCTGGGTGAGTCTGATGTACTAGAGATTAGGTGTTGCCTGCAACTCTGCTGAGATTCAGGGATCAACCAGCACATGAACAGACCAAATATTTAAGTCTCTGGGACATATAATGGGTATAGTGCTAATTTTAGGTTCAACTAAAAGGGGCAGAAGAATAATGTGTAGGGAAATTATAAATGCGTTGGGATCACCATCCCAAAATCCTTAAGATTGAGGAATGAACAAACATAAGAGGGGAATGCAATCATAGACCAAGATAGACTCATTATTGTAGTAATGGAATACCTTGTAACATTGATATATAGATACTGGTTACCAGAGGTTTTGAGGGGAGGAGGAGGGAAGAATAGGTGGAACCTAGGGCATTTTTAGGGCATAGGAATTATTCTGCATGATATTGTAATGATGGATACAGGCCATTATACATTTTGTCAAACCTATAAAATTGTACAGTGCAAAGTTTAAGCCATAAGGTAAATTATAGACCATGATCAATAGCAATGCTTCAATATTTGTTCATCAATTGCAACAAATATATCACACTAATGTAAGATGTTATTATTAGGGGAAATTTTGAGAAAGAGGGGGTAGGTATATGGGAATCCCCTATATTTTCTATGTAACTTTTCTGTAATCTAAATCTTCTTTAAAAATAAAATTAAAAATATAACTAATTTTAGGAGTATTTTGGAAAATTGGGGTCATAAATAGTCAATGAAAATAAATGAAGCAAATGACAAAAAAATTCAATGACAAAAATCCTCCACCTTTGAAGGTGAAGAAGGTAAACATCTCTATTATTGCACTACAAGCTGTGGAATCTCTTGAGTGCATAGACTGTCTAGTTTATATTTATCAGAATCTTTCTACTAATGGAGCACTTCAGATGTGGGAGGGAAACTCTTTACCTGTTTTATTTGCCTGATTTAATAGTCTTGAGAAACAAATCTCCTTTATTCTCCTAGGCTTCGATGGAACAACTTTAACAGTGTTTTGGCATTTCCTTGCTTTTATAAAACATGCTCAGCAAACTGAACCAGTTAAATGCAGTTTTTTAAAAATTATGTTAAGAATTATGGCATAACTGATTTAGTAAAATCAATATTCTGAGGACTTTCAAAAATTATTTTAACTTTTTCTTTAGTTGTAGCACCCCAACACTATTGGATTTCCTTCTATGTATCAAAATGCTTCATATTATATAAATTTAAATGATATTTTTAAAATGATTGAAATTACTCTGAAGTACCCTAAAGCCAGATTTGGAAATTAAACTTCACCAGAGCTACACAATATCCTTAAGAAATAATGGAGTAAATCATAGGTCAGTTCTAAGATGAAGAAAACTGTGCCATTATTGCATGATATATTGGTATCTAAATATGTCTGAAACTGTTTAAAGGTTATGTTTAAATAACCCAAATCTGAAAAAGACTTTTCACCACTGCCAGCACTATTTTACTATGAATTCTAGAATGAGTATACTAATTAAAGCATTATATGTCTACAAAATATTTTTATTATAAAAGAAAGAGAAAGTAACGAAACATTCAAAGGAATTCAGCCAGTAATAGGACAGGTTATTTTATATGATTTTTGAATGTGATATTAGCTTGTTTTCAATGTATAAATTGTCAACCTGACACAGAATAAAATATATATTTATCATTTCAAATGACTAATATCATTAAAATATTAGAATTTCATTCAATTTTAGTGATTTGCTCACACTGTTTTATATATTGGAAGATAATGCAAATAAATTATTTTAACCCCTCTCTAAACTTTGCATTACCCATGGAGTACAGAGATAAGACAAATTACTATGTTTATGGAGCTCATACTTGATGAAGAAGTAAAAATAAATAAATAAGAATACCCAGAGAGTGAACAGGCTTACTTGTCAACAGTGTATGTACAATTTTCTACATCCAAAATAGTTCACCTCCCAAATGTCCTCCATATTTCTTTCCTGCCCCAAACTCAGTGTCCTTCATTTTCATTCTGACAAATTGGCATATCTTTACATTCTTTAGTGCCATGCCACGTGGATTTTTTTGTTTATTTGCACTGGTGCATACAAGGAACTGGTAATAAGTATTTTATTCCATTTGGTTTGGGTTCAAAAGGCACCAAGCCAAAGTTTCCATATGCCAAGAACCAGGATCCAAATTAATGGATGGCATTCTATTTTAACTTCATTTCTATGAATAAATTTTTACAAAGCTTAGCTTAGATTCTATCAATTGCTTTATTTTATGTTTAAAGAAGCTATAGATTACATAAATGTTACATAAAAAACATAGGGATACCCAATTACCTCACCCCTCCCTCTCCCCCCCCCCCTACTTTCCCCCATTAACAGCATCTTTCATTAGTTTGGTACATTTGTTACAATTGATGAACACATATAGAAGTATTGCTACTATATATGGTCTATAGATGATAGTATGGCTTATGCATTGCACAGCATAATTTTATAGGCTTTGAAAAAATGTACAATGGCCTGTATCCCTCATTGCAATGTCATGCAGAACAATGACAATGTTCCCAAAATGTCCCATGTTGCACTGATTTTTATCTCTCGCTGCCCTCAGAACCTCTGGTAATCACTGTCTTTATATCAATGCTACAGGTACTTCCATTACTAGAATAATAATAAGTCTACTTTAGTCCATAGTTACATTCCACCCTTATGTTTGTTCATTCCTCCATCTTGGGGATTTTGGGATTTTGATGCCCTCTCTGCTTCTGATTGAGAGGGGGCATAGATCCCACTGGGGCAGATGGATACAACTGTCTTACTTGCAGTTGTAGATACTCTCTGATTTTTGGAATGGGCATTGTCCATCAACATCCTTTTGTTAGTTGTCCTGGGTGAATCCGATGAATGGGAGAGTAGGTGTTGGCTGTAAGTCTGTTGAGATACAGGGC
>JAQZBX010105820.1:0-10808 GCA_029593785.1 Cabassous unicinctus
ACAGGAATGGATTAAGCTTAATAACATGTTTTCCTGGGGTTTATACAGCTCCAAACCACCACTCAGTCCTTATGAAATTGTCCAAATATTGGCATCAAGGTATTGAATACGATTAACAAGCCCAAGACTAAAGCCCAGCACAGTGGTCTCTGAACTCTGTGGTCACTGCCGTTAATTACCTGTGCCTCTGTTCTTCATCAATTAACAAGTAGGTGACATGCACACCCTCAGGAGCCTCTTGAGATTGTAACACACAGGAGGGGCTAAAACATTTCAACTAGTACCTGGCACATGGTGCACATAAGGAAGTGTTATGTTATCACTTCTTCAGTTTACACACTAACGGTTTGAGTGGATCAGTCCGATCTTGTCAGGAAAACAGAAAACTTTAAACAGGTCTTAGAAGTTCTACTTATATTTCTGTTGTTGATTTCCAGTTTGTACCTACTGTGCTCAGGCAACACTCTCATTATGATATTAAATCTCTGAAATATGTTGATTTTTAGCCACTATATGTTCCAGTTTGACATGTGGTCAAAATGCACTTGAAAATAATGTGTATTATGTACCATCAGTGCATTAATTTATATATGTGCTATTTAGAAAAATTTAGAAAATTATGCTGTTCAGATGTTTTATACTTTGAAGTTTATCTCATGTTTTACATACTGACTGAATTGTACTTCATACTCCAATTTTGGAGAGTTTGAAATTCTCGATTGTGTTATGTCATCTTACATAGTATATGTTTAGATATTATGATGGTATGTGCATACAAGTTTGGTATAATAATGTCTCACTATTAAATAAAATTTCACAACTTCCTTAATGCACATGTTTACCCTGTCTGTATTTTTCATTCCTTCTTACTTCTAGTGTGTCCTCCTGGGTTGTTTCATACAGTCTGAAAATCTTCTGTTAACATTTCTTTTATCATGGTCTTATTGTATTGAATTTTCTCTCTTTCTTTTTGCTGAATATATCTTTATTTTCCTCATTTTTCAATGTTTCAGAAATATCCATTCTTTTGACTGCTGACATTTAATAGTATGAATACTCATATTTCATATAAGAGAATCTTACATTATGCATTATTTTGTCACTGAGTTTTATTTTTTGCTCATCATAAATTCACTATCCTTGTCTTCTAAAGGTTTATTTTAGGTTTCACCACATACCTGGAATATTATTATTATGCTGGCATGGTGTGAAATAGGAGTAAAATTTCCTTTTATCCAGCATCATTTATGGAAAACAGATCCTTTCTCCACTACTCTGCAGTTTCACATTTTCCAGTATCAAGTTTAAATCTGCTTCTGAAATCTCTGTTCTGTTTCTTTGGTGTATTCGTTTACCCTTACCCAAATAACATGCTGTCCTAATTGCTTAAGATTTATTACTTTTTCATTTATGTGTATATGTTTATAAACTATGTATTCTTCTTCAAGTAGGTCTTTAGCTTCTCCAAGTGCACTAATATCAAGGGGGTGTGATACTGTAACACTCGATCTATCTGTCAGCACTCCATCACATTTTAAACAATAAAGTTTTTAAATGCTAAATTTATTATTCATTTCAGAATACTTTCAAAATTACCTCATTATATATATGTTGACAAGTGAATTATTTAAATTTTATTTACTTAATTTCCAAATACATGGAAAATCTGTATCTTTTGCTATTTAATTATAGATAAGAGGATTACTCTATTTAAATAATAGTTTATGGGAAAATGATGTGCATTGCTTTATGGATCTATATATCTGAAATGTCAGAAAATGCTCAATAATCATATATATATACATATATTTATATATATCTTAGGTCCAGTACATTAGTTATATATTTAGCAATTATTTTTAAGTGAATTTCTTTCTGTTCATTTAAACAATTACTGAGAGAAGTTTTGAAAATTTTTTTTGATCCCGCCAGGAATTTCTAAACTGCGTAAGTCCTTTTATTGAAACAATATTTTGGTTTGGCAGTATTATACGGTATTTTTTCCTATTGATTAATTTCTGTTTCTTTCCTTTTACATTTCTGTCTTTCCATTTTCTTTGTTGAGTTTTTATTTTCTCTTTTTCATTTCTTCAGAAATTTGTTCCACAAATTTTCAAATGCACTATTTTCATTAAAATTCATTTATAAATATTTTGTAATTTCCATCATGATTCTTTTTTGACATATTTTTCATATAGAGTTTTGAATGGAATTTCCAGTCTCTGATGTTAGTGTACTTGGAGGAGCTAAAGACCTACTTGAAGAAGAATATATAGTTTATAAATATATACATATAAATTAAAAACTAATGAATCTTCAGTAATCAAGATAGCATATTATTTGGATAAAGATAAACAAAAATACCAAGTGAAGAGAAAAGAGATCAGAAACAGATTTACACTTGATACTGGCAAATGTGGCACTGCAGAGCAGTGGAGAAAGGATCTCTTTTCAATAAATAATGCTGGATAAAAGTAAATTTTACTCCCAATTCATACCATGCAAGCATAATAATAATATTCCAGCTCGTTTGAAAACAATATGGTGAAAACTTAAAAAAAAAAACTTATACAAGATGTAGGTGATATTTTATTGATTTCATGAAGGCATAAGTTTCAAAAATAGGAAATAAACCACTAACTGTAAGAACATATTGATAATTGTATTACAGCAAATAGGAAACTTTATAAGAAGACACCATAAGTTAAAGGAAGTGGTGAGCCACATAATAAGAGAATTTATTTGCAAAACATAAATTGAACAAAGGGCTCCTTCCCAGAATACAAAACCAAGTTCTGCAAATCATTAAGAAATGATATATAACAGAGTAAATAATATGGGCAAGCAATTTGAACAGGCAGTTCAAATCAAAGCAGAGAACCAAGATCAATACATATAAATAAAAGTGTTAACTCTCGTTAGAAATCAGGAAATGCAAAATAAAACCTCAAAGAAATATTCCTACACACAAAACACACAAAATACATGTATTCATATATATATATATCTCATAATAGTGCAACTGAAGTGATTAATAAAGCTAAATATTGATGAGAATGAATTATTGGCTACTCTTATTGGTGGGGTTATATTTATGCCACATTTGGAGAATAGTTTCCAGTATCTACTTACATTGTATATATTCATTAAGTCCCACAAACTAAAGAAATATGTTATTTGGCTCTCCCCACCACCCACACCCCCCCAAAATTTACAAAAGTGATACAGGAACAAACTCAACACAGTAAAAATTGAATTTTGGGGGAAAAAAAAGCATGAAAGACATACTGTACTCCCTGTCCACAGCAGCTATGGAATATCATTGGGTCCATAAATTGGAGAACTCTTAGACTGGTTGATGTGAGACATTTTTTATTTGGGCTCCAATTCACCTTTCCTGAAAGAACTGCCCTATTCATCACTCTTCTTAGCCACATCTGTAGTGGGTATTAGGAAGCATGCTTTCCTTGTAGACTGAACTGTATTCCATGACAACTTCTGATTGTGGAAGTTTATGGACTTAAGAGTTAATTCACAGTTCAAGCAATCAAAGTTAATTTACATTTGGAATTTTGACTTCTTTGTCAATAAGTGCTTTGCTACATCATTATAAGTTTCTGGTTTATTTGATTCCAGTGTGTTATGTATACAAGAAACCACATCAAAGTTATACCCTAGACATAGATTTCAAAACAGCCTTTTTCAATTCTTCACTTAAACACTTTACCCCTCACCTTAATGTGGGATGCCCCAAGGCAATTAGAATTTTAGGGTAAGTAAACATAATTTCCTGCGTTCTTAGTCAATTTATTCAAATTATAAATATAATTGGCTTACTTTTATAATTTAAAAAATTAATTCTATATCTTAGAATCTTAGATTTTGGATTTTAAGCACAACTGCATTTCAAATATGAATCAAGTAAATTTTTGAACTTTATACACCTCTGATTGCAAAAAAGCCTATTATTTTCTGTAATACAATTTTTAAAATTTTAAAAAAAAATTTTAAAAGATACTTTGATTACATAAATGCCACACAAAAAATATAGGGATTCCCATATGCCCCACTCCCCACATTCCCTACACACTCCCACACAAACATCTTTCATTAGTGTAGCACATTCATTGCAATTGATAAACAATCCTGCGGCTTTGCCATTAAGCATGGATCATAGTTCACATTGTAGTCTACACTCTCCCCACACTTCTGCATGTTATGTGATGATATAAAATGGCCTATATCTGTCATTGCAATGTGACTCAGGACAATTCCCAAGTCCCAAAAAGCCCCCAAATTATGACTGTTTTTCCCTCTCCATGCTCCCAGCCTCCAATGTCCACTGGCTCCACATCAATGTAGTAGTTTCTTCCATTGCTAGAAACACAATATGTCTATAGTAGAATACCAGTAAGTCCACTCTAGTCCATAGCTCTTCCCACAATCCTGAGGATTCTGGGATGGTGACATTCACTCCACCTCCAATTTAGAGGGGGCTTATATCCCATGAGGAAGATGGATGGGACTATTCTGCCTGCACCTGCAAACTCTCTCTGCTTCCTGGGGCAGCCAGTGTCCATCATCATCTCCCTTCCACTTGTCCTGGGTGAGTCCAATGAGCTGTAGAGTAGGTTTTGCAACTCCACCAATGTTCTGGGCCCAGCTGGCACATGGACAGCCCAAAGACTGAAGTCTCTGGATGTATATCTACAAACTCCAGCACCAAGTATAGGTTTAAACAGAAGGGACAGATGAGCCATGTGCAGGGAAGACATAATTGAGTCCAACTCTGTCACTCTCAGGAGCACAAACTCCAAAGTAGGGACCAATGGCAATGCACCAAACTCTGGAACTATCCACCCTGACAATAGGACATGGCTGTCTCCAGAACCCTCAGGAGCCCCACTATTTGGAGTAGTATCCACTTTGGAAGTCTATGAGATCCTGCTGTGATGTGCGTAAGTGTTACCTCTGGGATGACCTCCCTACTCACTTTGAAGTCTCTTAGCCATATAAACTCATTTGTCTTTACTTTTCTTCCTTTTATTTGAGGTCTTTTTCCAGTTGCATTGCTAGTTGGTGCTTGGTAGTAATCCATCGGTCCCAGCGAGGCTCATCCCATGCTGGGGGGATGATAATGCATTCATATGCTGAGTTTGGCTTGGAGAGAGTCCACATTTGAGCAACGGGCTCTCAGGAGGCAACCCTCGGGTACCCCATAACAATAGGCTAAGTTTCAATTTCAAGAGCAAAGCCTCATAAGCTTAGTCTTCAATGTCAAGGGCCTGTCAGTGGATCATCCTCCTTTGCCAGTCACTGCCCCTGCACTTGGGGGACTGTTGCTGCTCCCCTAGAGAAATTGGCAGTGCTCTCCAGGATGGGAATTCAATATTCTCTCAGTTATTTTGTGACTCTCCACCCACTGTGACAATGCCCCCTGAACATCTGAGCTTTTTTGTATACCTTATATGTATGCTAGGTGAACTTTCTCCCACACATGCCCCATCAATGACACCCCACACAAACGATCCTCACCTGCCCCAGTTGTAACCCTTCTGTGATGCAAAGCTTCTTCAAAAAGGAAGCTATTACAATGGCTAAATATATATAATAGGAAAATGAAACAAGAATGATAAGTTTAAATATAAGAAATAAAGTATACAAAATTTTTTTTAATTAAAAAAATAAAATTAAAAGATTGGGATATTTAAAAAATGAAAAATATTTTTAAAATATTTAAATTTTTTTTGTCATTTTGCCTTTCATCACTGCAATATCTGGTGTCCTGTCTATACCGTGGCACCTTTCTCCATTCATTCCCCAGTGTCTCACTATTTTTCATTTTGTTTTAAAAGAAGTTTAAGTCACAGCAAAGTCACACACAGAATACATGAGACTCTCTTATGCCCAACATCCTCCCCCTTTTCTCCCCCCCATATTAATACCTTTTTATATGTGGATGTTACCTTTGTTATAACTGACATACAAGCAGGGAAACATAGCTACTAAACATGGACAATGGTTTACATTATGGTTTACATTTTAGACTGTACATTTTTATAAATTTTGATGATATTTACCATGTCCTGTGTCCATCACTGTAAGATCATGTAGAACACTTCCACTGTCCACTAAATACCCACTGTTTGATCTATTCTATTCCTACCTCCCTCTCCCCTCCGGGCCCATGGTGACACCCTGGCCTCACTCTTGGGTGACAAGATTCATATTTACATGCAACAACACTGAGGTCTTGACACACTGGTTTGTCCTCCCCTATTAGGAACTGCCTATGCTCTTGAGAGACTCCCACCTATTTCTGAACAAATCAGTCCTTCTAAGGATGGGAGTCCAACTCCTTCACATTCATTATTTCGGTCTCCACCCAATGATACAACACATTATGAGAGAATGATCACTCACACACTCCCTAGAAGATTGCCCCAGGTGCGCGCTGTCCCTTTTTTTATTGTTATTTTTTTATTGTGGGTAAAAATCAAATTTTTCACAATACATACCAATATTTGTAAAATGATATATAAATACATATGCATATGTGTGCATTTGTTTCCATAAATGTTATTTGTTTTATATATATATATAATATGTATATATATATATGTATATATATATACATATTTTTTAAAGGTGCTTAGATTACCTAAATATTACTCAGAAATTACAGGGATTCCCTTGTTCCCCACCATCCACACCTCCAACAACATCCCACACCACCATTCCTCATCTGTATGGTACAACCCCCTCAATGGATATACACATCCTGGGGCCTTGCCACCGAGCATAGACCACAGTTCACATCACAGACCCAACTCAGCAGTTGAATGCATTACCTTCCCCCCAACATGGGACATGACTCCCGGGGATGAGCCTCCCTGGCAACGAGGGATTAATACCAAGTGCCAACTGGCAACACGATCGGAAAAAGACCTTGAATAAAAGGGGGAAGAAGTAAATAGAAATGAGTTCATGTGGCTAAGAGACTTCAAAGAGAGTCAGGAGGTCATCCCAGAGGTAATGCGTATGCACACCTCAGTAGGATCTCATAGAACACCAAAGTGGATATCACACCACACTGAGGGACCCCTGAGGGTTCTGGTGACACCCAGGTCCTATACAAGTGGGGATAGTGCCAGAGATTGATGCCTAATTAGTGGGCTCTTCATTGGCATCTGTGTTCCTGAGAGTGACAGGGTTGGACTCAAGTAAGTCATCCCTGCACATGGTCCATCAGTCCCTTCTACTCAAACCTATATGTGATGCAGGAGTTTTTAGGTGTACTTCCAGAGACTGTATCCTCTGGCCCACCTATGTGCCAGCTGTGCCTGGAATCTTGATGGAGCTGCAACTCCTACCCTACCGCTCAATGGACTCATCCAAGTAACCTGGAGAAGAGACAACGATGGGCAACGACCATCCCAGGGAATGGAGAGGGCCTGCAGCTGCAGGTAAGATAATCCCATCCCCTATATCCATGGGATATAAACCTTCTCTCACTTGGAGGTGGAGTGGACATCACCATCTAAGTACCCTCAGGATTCGGGGAGGACCTGTGGACTAGAGTGGACTTGGTGGTGTTCTGTTGTAGACATATTGTGATTCGTGCTGTCCCTTATACGCACCCAAATCCAACACCATAAACCAGTAACCCTTCCTTGCCATATTGCCATAAGAGCATTCCTAACTTTGTACTTTCAACCGCATACCTACAAATCCCCAGCGTTCACCTGGTCCCTCTCCCAACCCTCCCTCCAGTACCCTGGACCTTCCAACCCACCCTGCCCAATCTACCCACTTGTCAAACCTGCAACACCCATCCATTAATATCACTACACTCCTGTCATATCCCTTCAAAACATAACTACACACTTTCACCTTATATAGATTACGTTCTTATGAGTGTTGGCTCACAGTCTTCTACCTTTCTATTTCTTGTAAACCTATCTTCTAGACAATAGCTCTCTGAGTCTGCTCAATTTGCTTAATTCCTATCAGTGAAGTCATGTACTGTTCATCCTTCCATGCCTGGCTTGCTTCACACAACATAAGGTTCTCAAGATTCATCCATGTTATCCCATGTGTTAGCATTGTATTCCTTCTTAGAGCTGAGTAATATATCATTGTATTATTTTCTGTAATACTCTGTTTTGCATTTTCTTCCTTTATAGATTCAAGCTCAGGAACACACAGACCACTTTTAGGTTATCACATTCAAGGAATTTACAAAATGTTTCACTATGTAGACATCCGAATTGTTATGCATGTTTCCTCACTAACTACCACTTGGCACTAAAGCAATGCAAACTATTTTCATTTATAATTAGGGTAAGTCCACCTTACATATTAATTAGTACAATTAATGCAAGATACTATAAAAATGCTTACAATAAAAGTTTTAACTTACCTCACCATGGTAATTGTAAGGAAAGAAAAGCTGAAGAAAGGAACAGAAAATGAGAGATTATATTGATTTAAAGGGCCCTTGTATTTTTTTTTCATTTATGGCAAACCTTCAGTTTTACTTTCTTAATTCCCAAAATATGGCAATAGACTAAGCATACATTAAATGTCATTTACCACCACTATAACTTTCATACTATTTTTATTTAAAAATTTTAATTGTCTGATTTTACATATACAAAAATCAGTTTTTATCAGTGTCATCATTATATTTGAATATATAATTATTATTTTCAACTCTTTATTTAATTTACCAACACTTATGACCAAACTTCTTGACACTTATGGTTCTTGTATTACCTTCACTTAATTTTATATAAATAATTTAATTAACTTTTTAAATTAATTTAATTTCTGCTAAAATATATGCTTCCACAGTTAATTTAGTCAGGGTTCTGGTATGATAAATTTACTTTCTATGCCAGAATATGTGCATAATTGTCTTCTTTCTTGAAAGTTTGTTAAGAATGAAATTTTGTTTTTAGACAGCCCACTCATACTTGCCCAAGCATGGCCTTGTTCTAGCAGTACAAAAGTATCCTTTATTCATCTATTGCCTCTGTGCCTCCATTCTGATTAGATATCTTCTCATTCTATTTATTACTTTTAGCTGATGAGCATTTTTCTCATAGATTTTAAGAGTGTCATTTATCTCTAATGTTTTATCTCTAAATAATGATATAGCCATAAAGACATAAACTTTCACATATAAATTCAATTGTTGAAAATACCCACTGATTATTTATTTAAATACAGTTTCTTTGGCATTCTGTTCAGTTTTCTGCATATGACCAAAATATTATATGTGTACCTATATACATATATATATATGCATGTAAAATGAAAACTTTTTCAGAAATATATTTC
Organism: Cabassous unicinctus; assembly: GCA_029593785.1. NCBI lineage: Eukaryota > Metazoa > Chordata > Mammalia > Cingulata > Chlamyphoridae > Cabassous > Cabassous unicinctus. The sequence continues at coordinate 9,346 of JAQZBX010105820.1, forward strand.
TGATAAACATAAGTATAGGAATGTGTTCATAAGTTTTGAAAACAGTGTTTCATGTCTGACTAACTTTGCAGAAAACATCCGGAATTTTATAGAATTTGTCAAAGAAAATTTTGTAATGAACTGCTCATATAGACATAGCTGTTTTTTGGGATATAAATCTATATACTTTCTTTAAGAAAAGACCAGAATTGAAAGTAAATTTAAAATTTCAAGTCAAAAAAGTTGAGAAAAGTTTAACCTAAGGAAATTATGAAGAATAAGGAATAAAGAAAATATGTCCACAAACTAAGTAGAAGTATTAAGAAAGGTAGTAATTACTTTGGAGATTTAATAAAATATAAAAGATAACATGTCACAAAGTTAATGAATGAAAAGAAAGGAAGAAAGAAATTCCATGTGGGAAAGATGAGGAAAGGAAGGGAAAAGCAATAAAGTATTGTAGCAATTAATTTGTTCTAAATCTGCAATTATTTTATTTTTATTTTTTGGATTTATGCATTATTAATGTTTATCAATAAAATTGATTTGTTAAAACAAAAGTTGACAGTGTACATGTATTATTTAGAACTGTAGAGATGTAAATACTAGAAGAAATAGTTAGAATCTAAAGTAGTTGCCTCAGGAAAGAGGGACTGAGGTAATGGGAAGGGGGAAAGGAAGGAATTATTATGTTAATGCTTTTATTTATTTTGAAAAGAGCTTTAGCATACATAAATATTACATCAAAAGTTTAGGGGAGTGCCATATTCCCTATCCCCTCCCCATCACACATTTTCCCTTATTAATATCATCTTTCATAAGTGTGGTACATTTGTTACAAATGATGAACATATATTGAAGCACTGCTACTAACCATGGTCAATACTTTACATTATAGTTTATACTTTGAACTTAAAAACTGTATTTTTTGACAAAATCTATAATGGTCTGTAGCCATCACTGCAATGTCATGAAGAACAATTTCAATGTCTCAAAAATGCCTCATTGGGGAAGATGGGATATCATATATTCCAAGGTAAGGCACACTGATGGGTTGCTGATTTCCTGGGATTGTCAGCACTGCCTATAGTGTCTACATGTCTCTAGAGACACCAGAAACAACACTACTTGAGGCTCTGTATACTGTGGCAGACAATGAGGTCCTCCTGAGTGGTGCATAATTATAATCTCTGGAATGTCCTCCTGACTCATTTTGAAATCTCTTAGCCATTAACATTCATTTGCATTTAATATTCTCACTTTTTGGTCTCTGTCTTTCTCCAAATGCATCATTAGTTGGTGTGGGGTATTAATCCCTCGGTACCAAGGAGGCCCATCCCCAGGAGTCATGTCCCATTTTTGGGGAAAGGCAGTGAATTTATATGCTCTTTGGCTTAGAGAGAGACCATATTTGAGCAACAAAGAGGCCCTAAGTAGGTAACTCTTAGGCAATATATATTACCAAGGCAAATTTCAATTTCATA
>JAQZBX010105821.1:0-10809 GCA_029593785.1 Cabassous unicinctus
TTCTCTGTTCAAAATAGCCGAAAACCTAGAAACATCCCAAGTATCCATCAGAGGTGAATGGATAAATTGTGCTATATACAATCAATGGAATACTATTCAGTGATATAAAGGAATGAACTACTAATAGATGCAACAAAAAAGATGAATCTGAAAAATATGCTCAATAAAATAAGCCAGACACAAAGGAGTGAATATTGTATGATTCTACTTATACAAAATTCTAGAAAAGACAAAACGATTCTACAGCAAAAGAAAGCTGCTTGGGACCAGTCGTGGTAAAACAGGGGTAATGACTATAAAGGAGCATAAGGGATCTTCTTGGGGTGATGGAAATGATCTGTATCTTGACTATGGTGGTGGTTACATGGGTGTATACAATTATGAAAACTTACTGAACTGTACATTTAAAATAGGTGCATTTTATTATACGTAAATTATAGCTCAATAGATGGGGAAAAAGGGAAATTTCCCATAATACCAATTATATAGATAGGAAGAATACATTAGTAGACTATGCAGCAGACATGAAGCAAGTATGATTTTTTTTCTGAAATAAACATTTACAAAGTATCTCCCAGGTACCTGTTCTATATTAGGTGTCAGAGACACAAAAATGAGAAGTGTATGTTTCTCATCCTCAAGAAGCGCATAGAATAGAGGAGAAAAAAAATAACTATAATATGATATGAACAAAGTTATTAGAGAGATAAGATTAAAGGGTTGGTGAGGGTTGAGGAACAGAAGAGTCCAGGACAGTTTTTCAATAGAAGCAATATAAGTGTTAAGTTAAAAATGGAATAGGAACGTTCTAGGTACATAGGGAATAGCATTCCAAGGAGAGAAAACAGCTTGAGCACTAAACCATTAAATTCAGAAGATTCAGGCAACACCAAATAGTTCAGTGAAGCTAGAACACAGGGTTTTTAAACAAAGTATGAAATAACTGAGCCTGAGAAAACAACCATATTTTAATGTGGTAAGATATTCAAATTCTAAAGCTGTTTTTCACATATTGTATGGATAGAAAAGTATTTTCTTTACATCTTAAAAATGCCAGTGGGTTATGAATACGTGCACACATGCAAATACAAGAATAAAATAGCTCATAAGAGGAAACACAAAAAAACACCCAATAAGGAATAATACGGGTTAATATTTTCTTCCTAAAGGGAGTTAGTTCTAATTCATTACTGCCAAGTTAGAAACTACTATGCTCTTCCAAGCAAATCCTATGCCTTTTTATGGAAATCTCTTGTGCCCTGCACTCACAACACAGCAACAGAAAATTTCTCACTCTGGTCAAGATTCCCTGACAAATAAGGAGGACAGGAATAAACATTACTCTATGTTTAAATTAAAAGCCAATCTTGACTCCCTAACATTATGGTACGTTATAATATAACTTTTTCATTCTTCCTTCAACAAAACTATTTCTAACTTCTACAAAACAACATAACTTGATTGTTTTTGTGAAGTGAATTGATACCAACTTTGTCATTTCTGTATTCCTTAAATACGTAAACTAATGAATTAAAGGAAGTATTTCCTACTTCACACTGAACTAGCAAAACAAAATTCATTAAAGGAAATTTAATTATTATGAGAAATTTTGGAGAAAAAAAATTTACATAAAGGAACCCTGAAGGTAGTTCCTTAACAAGCAGTTTTATCAGTGGTTATATTTCAATAAATAAACAGGGGCAAATAAGCTGTAAATATTTTTTTAACGCACCCATTTAAAGTGTATAATTCAAAGGTTTTTAGTATATTCACAGAGTTGTGCAGCCATCACTACAATTTCAGCACATTTTCATCACCCCCAAAAGAAACACCTACACATTAGCAGTCACGCCCACTCAGCCCAACCTCACTCAGCCCTAAAGCAACCAGTAATCTACTTCTATCTCTACATTTTTCCCTACATTTGTACACATTCCCACCAGCAATGTACGAGTGAGATTTCTTTTTCTATATATTTTTATATTTTAAATTGATATATAATAATAAAGCATAAATCCACCCAAAGTGTATAATCAATGGTATTCAGTACAATCACAAAGCTGTGCATTCATCACTCCAGTCACTCCTAGGGCATCTTCATTATTCCAGCAACAATAATAACAATACTAAAAGACAAAAATTAACTAACCAACCAACCAAACAAAACTCATCACCTCTCAATCTCTCTATACTTCCCCTGTCACACATAGCTGCTTTTCTGTTTCCTTCTCTCTAGTTTATTCATATTTATATTTTGTAATAAGTCTTATATATGCAATATCACCCATATTCATATTTTCCATGCGGTTTCACTATGTTATACAGTTCCAAATTACGTTGTTGTTTTTTTTTAGCTTTCCTTCTAGTAATATAACCGTTCTTAGGCTTCCCCTTTCAACCATTGTCATACCCATATAATAGCTCTGCTAGTCACAAAGAGCATGATATGCTCTCAACATTTCCATTCATTTCCAAAGATTTACAAACAACTTTTACTGACTACAACATGCTGGAGGCAGGGCAATAAGTATGGAAATCAAAAAGAGATTTAACCTTCTAAATAAAGAGCAATGTCCATCATCATAATGGAAATTCCACTCTTTGGTAATATGAAATTCAAGCAATTATTATTATTGAAAGAATCCTCTTCTCCTTGGTATTTTCTCTTCTTGTGCTTCCTAACTCTCTTAAGACTAGTACTTTGGGAGAAAAATGTGTATAGAGAGAAACTGACTAGATATAATCTACTTGTAAATGAATTTTCTAAGTTAGTTCTTACACTCTAAAACCAAGGCACACTCAGCTCAACAACACTTTCTACTCCTTCCCACAATGCAAGGAGATATGCTCCTGCAAACAGAAGAGGCCTCTACAAAGTAACAGATCATAGACAGTGTAAAGAACTTTCTAACAATTAGATTGCCCAGAAATGGAATAGACTATTTTGTGAGGGTAGATTTCAGAGGGCAAATGGCCATATCTAGAGATGGTTTTAGAGTTGGTTTGTCACACAAAAAAGTACCTATTGTAATTCTGACATTCTGTTGTAAGTATTTAAAATAAGAAGACAAGTTTGCAAACAGCAAATGATGATAAAAACTTATTTTATAAGAAGTCTATCATGACAAATACAAGACTTAGAAAATACACTTAACTTACATGTAGGAAATCTCATAAGATCTACATTAACGTTTGTGGAAGAAAGTTTGGTGGTACCTCAAGAAGCTGAATATAAAACTGCTATATGATTGAACAAAATCCCATTACTAGGAATACAGTCAAAAGAAGTGAAAGCAAGGATGCAAACAGACATTTGCACACTGACATCAAAGCAGCATTATTCACAACTGCTAAAATATGGAACCAGCCCAAATGTCCATTGACCGATGAATGGATACACAAAATGTGGTAAATACACACAATGGAATACTATTCACCTAAAAGAAGAAATGAAATTGGGATGCTTATTACAGCATGGATGAACCTAGAGGAAATCATATTGAGTGAAATAAGTCAGATACAAAAGGACAAATATATGGTCTCACTAATATAAACTAAATATGATGAGTAAATTCATGGAGGTAAACTCTAGAGTATAGGTTCCTAGGAAATAGAATGTGGGGTGAGAATGGGAGCTGATGCTTAATGTATATAGCATATATACAGGTTTATTGTAAAAGTGTGGAAATGAATAGAGTTGAAAGTAACACATTACAATGAGTATAACTAACACTGCTGATTTATAAATGTGATTGTGGCTGAAACATAAATGTCAATTGAATGGAAACTACAGAATAATCTAGGGAATGTATAACAGTGATTTCGGTGGTGGATGAAAATTGTGGTTAATAGTATAAATATAAAAACGCTCTTTTACAAAGTGCTAAGAATACAGTGATACACAGGAAAATTACAACTAATTTAACAGGGATGATAGTTAACAGTAATATTTTAATATTTTGCAGCAATGGCAAGAAGATATTATTTCAATACTAAGGGACAACAACGGGCGTATAAGGGGGTATGAAATTTTTCCTTTTGGAGTTATAAAAACATTCTATTCTAAAACTGACTGAGGTGATGACAGCACAACTCTGTGATGAAAATCAGAGCCACTGAGTGTACATTTTGAATAGCCTGTATAAAGCATGGGACTGTATAACTCAGGAATCCAGTGGTGGATGATGGACTGTGGTTAACAAGACAAATATGACAAATATAACATATAAAAGTAGAAGTAAAATACATGACAACAATAACACAAAGGTGGAGAGGGGAGAAATGGAAGCATACTTTTGTAAAATTCTTAAGCTACATGAGAAAAGTTATATTATCATATGAAGGTAGACAGTAATGAGTTAAAATCTGTATATTATAAACCGTAAAGCAACCACTTTGAAACCAAACAAAAAGTTATAGCTAATAAACCAACAACAACAACAAAAAAAGAATTATAAGAAATATTCAATCCAAACAAAGGCAGAAAATGGGGAAAAGGGAAATCCAAAAGAGATGGGACAAAGGAAAAAAAATAAAAGATGGTAGATTTGAACCTAACCATATCAATCACATTAAATGTATATATATGTCTGAAGACCTTTAATGAAAAGTAGAGTTTGTTAGATTGGATAAAAACAAGACCCAACTACATGCTGCCTACAAGAAACCTTACTTTTAATCTATTTGTGTCTTTAAGTAGAGTAAGTGGATGGAAAAAGATGTACCACGCTAAGGCTAATCAAAAGAAACATGGAGTTGCTCTACTAACATCAGTCAAAAGAAAAAGAGCAAAGAATATTATCAAGGATGAAGGTAGTTATTTCGTATGATAAAGGGTTCAATCCAAACTTTCATCTACCTAATAACAGAGCTTCAAAACACACAAAACAAAAATTGATAGAATTGCAAGGAGAAACAGACAAATCTACAATAATGTTCACACATTACCACACTCTCATAATTGAAAGAACAATTGGACAGAAACTCAAGATTTGAACAATACTATGTGCCTGATATTTGTAGAACACTCCACTCTATCAAGTACACATGGAACATTTACTAAAATAGACCACATTCTGGACTATAAAATAAGTCTCAACAAATTAAAGAGATTTAAACTATACAAAATATGTTTTCTGACCACGATGGAATTAAATTAGAAATCAGTAACAAAGATATTGGGAAAATCCCCAAATACTTGAAAATGAAGTAACATATTTCTAAACAATCCTTGGTTCAAAGAAGAAAAATTGGAAATTAGTATTTTGAACAGAATGGAAATGAAAATACAACATATCACAATATGTGACATGCATTTAAACAGTGTATAGAATGAAGTTTATACCACTATACACTCACTTTGGAAAGGAAGGCATCAAATCAATGACCTAAGCTTTCACCCTAAGAAAGAAGAAAAAGAGCAAATAAATTTCAAAGAAAGCAGAAAAAAAGGCAATAAGGATTAGCAGAAAAACCAATGAAATAAACAAAATCAATGAACCAAAACATGGTTCTTTGGGAAGATCAATGAAATTGAAAAACCTCTAGCCAGATTAAGCAGTATAAAAACAGAGAAGAAATAAATGATAATTTCAGGAATTAGATGTGGCATTACTACAGAATTTGGAAATATTAAAAGGATAATAAGGGAACATTGTAAACAACTTCATGGCAATAATTAAAAAAAAAACAATTTATTGAAGTGTATTATTCATACATGAACATATATAAACTATAAGTGTTCAGTAAACATCGTGATCTTACAAAACATACATGTATAACATCATACAGGGCTCCCACACATCACCCCCCCCCAACCAACACCCTGTATTGTTGTGAAACATTTGTTAACAAATCATGAAAGAGCATCATCAAAGTATTATTACTAACTATAGTCCAAATCTTCCTCCCCTATACTTTTTTTAAGGATTTATTTATTTATTTACTTTTATCCATTCCCCACCCCGCCTCGTTTTTGCTGTTTCTGTATCCATTCACTGGGCAACTCTCTATGTCCGTTTCCTGCCCTCTCTTCTCATCCTTCTCCTCCTTTCTTCACTGGGATTCAATCCTCGGAACTTCTGATGTGGGAGAGAGGTGTCCTATTATCGCCTGTGCCACCTTAGTTCCTGGTTTTTCTGTGTGTCTCGTCTTGGCTCTCCCTTGTGTCACTCTCCTGTTAAGTCATCATCTTGCTGCATGGCTTGTTGCATGGCTTGACTCACCCGCTCGAGGGGCCTGGTGATGCACCCGCGCACGGAGTCTAGAGGCTCACCTGCAGACAGGGCCTGGTGGCTCACCTGCTCGCGGGGCCTGGGGGCTTACCCACACGCGTGGCGTGGCAGCTCACCCATGGACAGGGCCTGAAAGCTCACCTGATCACAGGGCCTGGCGGCTCACCCGCGCATGGGGCCTGGTGGCCCACGTGCCTTCTATATTTTTCTTTCTTTTATTTTTACCGGGAGGTCTTGGGGGTCAAACACAGGTCCCTCTATATGGGAGATGGATGCCCAACCACCTGAGCCACATCCGCCCCCCTGCTATATCTCTTTAGGTTGACCAAAGATATCCAAAGTTATAGTCTTTTTCCATAGGGGATGGTCATATAATAAATCAGGCTTAGTTTATCACCAGCATTCTAAAAACCAGACCTGGGGAGAAAAACTAGGTCTGGGGACACACGCATGGTTTCTAATATAGCGAATGTTTAGCCTACCCTGATTATCACAAAATCAGGACAGCGAGAATATTCACATCATGCCAATAAATTTGACAACTTAGATGAACTGGACAAATTCCTTAAAAAAACAAAACAAACAAACAAAAAAAGAGCTAAAGAAATTGAAGTTTAAAACTTTCCCACTCCCCAGCGTGGGACATGACTCCCAGGCATAGCCTCCCTGGCACCAAGGGATTATTACCAAGAGCCAACTAGTGATGCATTTGGAAAAAGACCTGGACCAAAAGGGGGTAATATTAAATACAAATGAGTTTTTATGGCTAAGAGATTTCAAAGTGAGTCAGGAGCTCATTCCAAAGGTTACGCTTATGCACGTCTCAGGTGATCTCATTAACTGCCACAATAAACAGTGCCTCAAGCAGGGGGTCTCATGAGGGTTCTAGAGACATCTAGACACTATAAGCAGGATAGACAATCCCAGGAATTTGGCACCCTGTCAGTGGACCTTACCTTGGAATATATGATAACCTATTCACCCAATGTATTGGAGTTAGACTCATTTATAATTTTCCTACACGTGGCTCTTATGCCCCTTTTATTTGAACCTATAATTAGCACTATATCTGTTAAATAAGTTCCCATAGACCTAAATCTTCTGGCTGTTCATATGCAGGCTGAGCCCTGAATCTCAGAAGATTCACAGGCAATACTTACTCTCCAGTTCATCAGACTTGCTTAGAACAACTAACAAAAGGATGTTGTTGGACAACACCCATCCCCCAAAAAACAGAGAGTATCTACAACTGCAAGCAAGACAGTTCCATCCATCTGTCCCATGAGATCTAAGCCCCCTTTTAATTCAAAGCAGAGTGGCATCAACATCCTCAAATCTTCACAATTGGATAATGAACAAACATAATGGGGGAATGCAGCTATGGACTAAAGACGACTTATATTATTCTAGTAATGGAAGAACCTGCAACATTGATATAAAGGCAGTGGTCACCAGAGGTTCTGAAGGGAGGGAAAAGGTAGAATACGTGTAACATGGAGCATTTTGGGGACACTAGAATTGTTCTGCATCATATTGCAATGTCGGATACAAGCCAACATACATTTTGTCAAAACCTATAAAATGGCATGGTGCAAAGTCTAAACCATAATGTAAACTATAGACCATGGTTAGTGGCAATGCTTCAATATGTGTTCATCAATTGGAACAATGTACTACATTAATGAAAAATGTTGTTAATGGGGAAAAGTGTGGGAGGGGGAGGGGATGGAATATATGGGAATCACCTACTATATCTGATGTAACATTTATGTAATCTGAAGCTTTATAATTAAAAAAAAAAAAAAAAACTCTGGGCCCAGATGGCTTTATTGGTGAATTTTACCAAATATTTAAGGACGAAAGAAGTAATACCAATTTTAAAAAAACCCTACCACAAAACTGAGTAGGAAGCGCATTCCAATTAATTTTTTGAGGCCAGCATTACTCTGATACCCAAACCAGACATTATAGGAAAACTACAGTACAATATCCCTCACAAACATAGATGCAAAAGTTCTAACCAAAATTTGAACAAATCAAATCCAACAATATATTAAAAAGTATAATACACCGTGACCAAATGGAGATTTTCCTAGGAATGTAATGTTGGTTTTAACATTTGAAAATCAATATAATTTGTCATATTAACAAATAAATAAATAAATAAATAAATAAAATCATATGTTGAAGAACCAGCAAAGGTGAACAAGGAGAAGCCAATGAGATGGGAAGGAAATCAGATGCATGGTTTCTCTTAATCAAGAGAAGAAAATATTTCAAAAAGAGAAAGTAATCAACTGTCGAATGATGCTGACAATCAAGTAAGATGAGGACTGAGAACTGACCACTGGAGGTCACTAGAGAATTGATGAGCTATTTCAGTGGATTGCAAACCTGATTGGGTTCAGGAAAAAACTAGTAAGTGAGAAATTAGAGATAGCGTTATTGACCATTTTTTGGAAGTTCTGCTTCTAGGAGGAATAGAGAAGTGGGGGTGGCAGCTACTAGAAGGGAAAGGGAAATCTGGGTGCAGGAGGGATTTTGTTTTATTTATTTATTTTATTTTTACAGTGGAAAGATCTTAAGCATTTAAGAGCTACTCAGTAAATACTATCCAGAGTGAGCTATTGTCAATATTACACTTTCTGCTTGAGAAGTTAAGGTTTGCAATTTTGAATCTTGCCCTCCCTTCCCCCCGAACATTATCTCATCAGCTTTTCCCCAAGTCTTTAAAAATTTTTATAAAACTCTTCAATAGCTAATAACTGCAATGAATGTACAATTTAATTTTCTTTTACTAGATACTTCCAAATGTTCTCCATTTTTATAGATAAGTTGCAATGAATCTTTGTGCATAGATTTTTATCCATAATTATTTGTAATTTGGGTGACATTCTCAGATGGGGCATTACTAGATCAAAGGTTTGGAACATTTTTACGATTTTTCATATGGATTAATAGTTTTACCAATTCACATTTCCACCAGGAATATATGGGTCCCCTTTCACAATACCTCTGACAGCATAGATTTTCATGTAAAATTTTCCTATTCTGTTAATTATGTCATCAAAAAATGGGAAGCAAGTGTAATTCAGTGGTTGAGCCACTGCTTCCCATGTAAAAGGTCCCGAGTTCAATCCCTGGTATCTCCTAAAAAAAAAAAAAAAAAAATTATTATCTTACTTTAATTTTCTATGATTAAATGGTGAAGTTAAACTGTTTTTCAAATTTTTATCAGTCACATCTTTTTTCTTCTGTGAATTGCCTATTCTTTTCTCATTTGTCTTTGGAAAAAAAATTCTTAATCAGTCTTTTCTATTTATTAAGGGTAGCCATCCTTTTGACCAGTTATTCAGAGTTTTCCAAGTATTGTCTTGCTTTTAGCTGTTTATTCTATCATACTGAAGTTTAACTTTTGTTAAAGTCAAATGTGTATTTTCTTTTGTCATTTTCCCTTCACTTTTAAATTTATTTTGGCTTATAACTGCTAATGATTAGGTTTCAGTGAAATAAATCAAAAGATTTATCTCCTTAAAAAAAAAGATGGGGATGATGATAAATTTATGTCCAATAAATAATTAAGCATATAAATCTGATAAAGGCAACTAGATAAATTAGCAAATAGGGCTTGGATTCAGAACACCTGTATTCAAGCACCGGCTCTGCCACTTACCAGTTGAATAACTGTGGACTTCTTAACCTCAATCAATTCTGTAAACAACAGCTAAAAACAGTTAACACTTATTGAGGACCTAATGTTCCAAGCATGGTTATAAGAATTTTATTAGTCAACTTATTTAATATAAATCTGATATTATAATTACCATTCACACAAAGAAAAAAAGACTTAGGTTAAATAACTCAAGAAAATTCATGTGTAACTAGCAAATGAACCAGGATTTGAACCTAGGTTCCAGCGCCCCCTTCCTCACTAGGAACCACTCTATTATAAGGCCTCTTTCATTTCTAAAATGGGGGTGTTACCACCTATGTCATAGGCATGGTAAGAGGATTAAATGAGACAGGACACATCACATGAAAAGACTTTATAAAGTGAAAAGTAGCAAGCAAAAAGAAAGTTTTATTAAGAATTTTTGTAGGGAAGCGGGTGTGGCTCAATGGATAGAGCCCCCATTTACCATATGGGAGGCCCGGGTTCGCATCCCGAGGCCTCCTTGTGAGGGCACTCCGGCCTGAGCGGTGAGGTGGGCTGATGCAGCAACCTCACGGCAGGAAGCGGGTGTGGCTCAATGGATAGAGTACCCGTTTACCATATGAGAGGCCCTGGGTTCGCTTCCCTGGGGCCTCCTTGTGAGGGCAGGCCAGATGCGGCAAGACCTCACAGCAAGGGGGAGATAAGCAGACACAGAGAAGACTCACAGCGAATGGACACAGCAACACAAGCGGCAAGGGGGGGATAAATAAATAAAATAAATAAATCTTTAAAAAAAAAAAGAATTTTTGTTTTAACTACAAAAAAAACAGATACTCTGTATGACTTAACATTGGTTTAAAAAAAAAAAAAAAGATGGTAACAAATGCCTCAAAGCATAGGCTATGAGGTAAGATCCTTACA
>JAQZBX010105822.1:0-10815 GCA_029593785.1 Cabassous unicinctus
AAAAAAAAAAAAAAAAAAAAATTAAGACTTCTAGCACAGAACATGATATTAAAGTAATTTCCTAATTTAAAAATTATTCTGCCAGCTATGGATACTGAAAAAAAAAAAGGATCACAGGTTACACAAAAAACTGTCAACCTAGATTACAGATTATGTTGACAATCTGTAACCATAGCAACATCTTCAACTAGTCAAAAGTCTAATCTTTGCTAATGTCATATCGCTCTAAAAGAGTATGTTTTTTTCCTCCAACAATTTACTGACATTTCATTCATTTCCCAAAATTAGAGTACTGAAAAGAAAGAGCTGAAAACTGTCAAGTTGTGGTACATCATTCCTAATCCATAGGAAAATAGAATCCTATTTATGAACAAACCAAGCTTTGTCACTGTGCAATGAAAGAATTACAGTAAGTTTTCCCCTTGTGAATACTTACCATGTACCAATGAAATCTACACTCTAGAAGATATTTTTCCCTTCCATGTCACTCCTTACTAAGATCCACATCAATCCCTACATATGAACATATCTTAACAGACTTTCATTTTGAAAGTGGATACACATATAAAGAGATGGAAAACATGGTTTATAGCTCACATTTCCATTTTCACATACCTCTCGGACATCAAAGTTCCTCTTAAGGTTAGCACCAACTATTCCGTATAATTCATCAGCTGGAAACAAAGGATCTTCAGAAGGTTCAATGGTAACCTGCAGAAATACAGAAAAATCTTATTAACCTGTTTAAAGACATTATTTCAAGGTGACAAAGGCCAAAATGCTTTTCAGGAAAATAAAAGATATAAGAATAACTCCTACTCACATCCAATTTCTTCTGATAATTCAGATTCCTCACAGCCTTCCTAGCTAAGTGAAGGGCATGGTTATCATCCAAGGCATAGTGGTCAGTCACTCCAGACTTTCTACAGAGTATAAAATAATCAGACCAGGAAAAAGTAAAATAATTCAATATCTTATACCCCAAATATCTTCTCTCATCTAAAGATGACAGTGCACTTACTTCCAAAACACTTTAATAAATGTCATCTTATTTGATCCTCACTATGTCCCTGACAAAACAGTATTAGTCTTGTTTGACACACAGGAAAAAACTGAGATATACATAAGTACCTGCCTAGGACCACTAGTAGCCACGTAAGAACCCACGTCTTCTATTTCTCAATCTTGACCCTCTTCTACTAGACCACAGGGCTTTGCTGACTAGGATTTCTATTAAATGCTCATCCCCTGCATCACAAACGAAACTGTATATGATGAAATTCAACCACAAATGGCACACTTTCATGATGTAGGCTGTAACAGCAGAAAGTGTTTTTGACTAACTAAGCCTCTAATAAAAATGTCAACTATGCTCTCCCATTTCCAAGAGACTGAAGTGCCTTCCCTTACAAACTTACACCCCGAAAGAAGGCTGCATATGTAACAAACACAAAGGCTAAAATACAACCGTCCCTCAGATCATGGGTAAAAATGGGTATTGATAAAATGGTTCTGCAGTAAGGACCATGGAGGCTTCTGCTTAATTTCAGTTTGGTGTGAGTAAGGCACAGGCTTGCTCGGGTTATTAGTTCTGTCCAAAGTAAATGGTTTATTATTTCAGATGTAGATGTACAATGTCTTCCCAGTGAAGCATTTTTAAAAATCTGTAGTCAGGCAAAAAAAAAAACCTGAAAAAAATAAAAATTTGGTTCATTTTATAAACAAGAACTAAGCTGCCACAATCTAAATGCTGACTTTTTTGTTTAAAGAAAAGGACAAAAAAAAAAAGAAAAGGCAAAAAATCTTGGGAGACATTTCTAAGAGCCAGGTTTCTCACAGTGGTTTCATGTCTTGCTCTACCTCTGGATTAGGTATTTCTAAATAAGAGCAGAGACCACGTTTATTCCTCTTCTACCCCTACAATGCCTTGCAATCCTTAGACCATTCCGTTTCTTTAACTGAATCCAACATGTTACAATTGACCCTATTTCTTAAATGCCAGAGACAACTGCTGGCTTCTTGCTACACTGCAGTAATTCAGTAAGCAAACAGACGCTTCTAAATCAGTGTCTCTTTCAAATCAAATGCTTTTCCACAAAAACTGCAGATTATTTACCACAATGGGAAGAGAGGGAAACCTTTGAGGAAAACACTATATTCTGAATGTTTACATAAGTCTTCGTGTTAAAGTAGCTCTTAGGGGTGACTAATAAGAAAGGTATAAATACGTATTTATAAAGATAGAGAGAGCCCAAAGCAATTTGTGACTAGTAATATTTTTACAAGAACAAAAAAAGCCATCACCACCTAATCATTTTCCCATGATGTAAAACAGATTATTATTCATGATAACAACTAATAGAAATAGAGTGCTTTGTATGCACCAGGCCCTGGGCTTAAAGGTAAGTACTATTTGTACCGTCATTCTACACATGAGGAAATGAGGCTCACGGAGATTAAGTAGTTTGTTTAAATCACAAGGCTAATAAGTGAGGCAACTATAAGATGGATTCCAGAGCCTATACTCTGAATGTGACACACTGCTTATAGCTTTTATGGGCACTGGATTACTTTCTTAAAACAGTTAAAAATAAAATAAAAAATTTTAAGCTAATTTCCTCTAATATAGTCACTGCCTTCCCCTGATAAAGCCCCTACAAAGGTATCCGACTTTGTCCCTAAGTCACCCTCTTCTACCCACACCCTCATTCTCCAGGTGGAAGCACCCGCTCCAGCCAGGCTCATCACTTCACTGTCTCTATAATGGTCAGGAAGTGAAGAGATGGATGCTAATGCTGCATCTGTTCATGCAGTTCTGCTCCCCAGAACAAACAAGCACTGTGCTCAAACTCAGCCAGAAACTCAACCCCGTTCTCTAAGCTTTTCCCTGACTACCTCAATTCCACTCTAATCATTCCTTCAGTCCTGTTTCCCTCAGCCTTTAGTTGTAAAATTGGAAGCATACTAACACTCTTATTTTGCAATTGTTTTTCAGCTCATTCATTTAATTCTTATCTGCCTAATTAAAGTATAAATCCTTGTTCCTTTTAACATTTAGTACAACCAATCTACCCACAGTAAGTGCTCAATAAGAAAGGAACAAATGAAAAACTAGGCAACTGTCCCTTAAACAACTATTCAAAAGTCATGGCAGTGTTCACTGATAGGCAAGTGGACATGCTACTACCTCTCTTCCTTCTCCACCTATGGGGATCCTCCCAGAGCCTCCTGCCTCCCTGGACTGCGGTTTGGCAGGACGAAGGGAGGTCACCAAGCTCGATGCCTGCGTGTACTTGCCATTTCAGTTTGGGTTCCTCAAGGCATGGTTTTGGGCTCTCTTTCCTACCTACATTCACCCCAAGAGAAATCGTCTAGTCCCATGGTTTTAAATCCCACCCCTTTGCTGGTGACCTCCAAATAAAGATCTCCAGCCCACATCCCCACCCTGGGCTCTAGTCTCTTACAGTCAACTGCCAACTCAGCATCTCTCACAAGCATCTCTAATTTATTAGGTCCATAATGCCTGATCCTCCTGCCCCATACCTAAATCTGTTCCTCCTCTAGTCTTTTATCTCAGTAAATAAAACCACTGCATGTCATCATCTTTGTCACCTCACTTTTCTGGACCCCTTATATGAAATCCATCAACAAGTCTCTAAATTCCACCTCTAAAATAGAGGTTAAACTTGTTCACTCTCCTTTATCTTGACTACCAACCACATCCATCTAAGCCACCCACATCTCTCAACTAAGCCATTGATAAAACCACCCAACTGGTGCCCCACTTAAGAGTCTTGCTAGTCCTCCAAGCTTTCTCCATTTAGCAGTCAGAGGGATTTTTTAAAATGAAATATTTGATGGCAACACAACTCTACTTAAAACCCTTCAATGGTTCCCCATTGCTCTTTAAAAAGTCCAAAATCTTTCATGACCAGTGATACTGATAAACAATAATAACTATGTTGGTTAACATTTATAGGTATTTACTTAAAGCAGATATTGTTTCAAGCAATTTACATCTATCATCTCATTTAATCATCACAAACTCCTTGGAGGTAGATGGAATTCTTACACTTGGACTCTAACACATCAGTGGTGTACTGGCGCTGGCTCGCACCTGTCTCACAAGAGCTAACTGTTCATATCTCTTGGATTCTACATTCAGTGATGTCACGTTGGCAGTCTGAAATCAGTCATGGTGGGATAATCTTTACCTCAGAAATTGGCAAACACCACAAATGAGGGCTTTTTTTTCCTCCCTCAGAAAATCAGTTGTTAAACACTTACCAGCACACCATGGGGTTAGATCCACCTTCTATACGCTCTCCCTATACTTCTCTTTTGTAGCCCTTATCACACACATATACTTGATTTTTTTATAATTGTTTATTGCCTATCTACCTGACTAGAATGTACACTCCTGAGGGCAAAGATAGTGTACATCTATCTAGTTCACAGCCTTATCTCCAGTACCCAGAAAAGTGCCCGGTACACAAAAGATGCTCAGTAAATATTATTAAATAAGTAAGAAACCTGTGTCTCCAGTCCCTCTGGGCTAGAATAAGAAAGCTAACCCTCTAGCTTGGAAATGTAATAGTACAGTTTAAAGAATTGAATCCCAAAACAACAGATTGAGAACAAAGAGACTGTGGTTTGGTCTGGCAAGTTTAGCATTTAGAAAAAAAAATTTTAACTTCTCTTAAACAAACAAAACCACCATCCGTCCTAGAAAAAAAAACAGCCTCTGTTTCACCTGCAGTGAAGATCAGCACCACCAAGATCCTCAGCTGACACCTCTTCTCCAGTCGCTGCTTTAACCTACAAGCAGGATAAAAATCAACAGTGACGCCACACTATTGCCATATGTTAATAATAGGGAATTCCCAACAGGGGGTGTGAGGTATACATGGGCACTCTGAACTTCCTGCATGATTTTCTGTAAACCTACAACTGCTCTAACACAAAATTTTTAAAAAATCAACGGTGACATTTGTCCATGGTGAGATAATAAAAATGCTTTCCTAGCGTGCACGTCTGCTAACGTGACAATACCTACCACTCTTCCACAGAGCTAAAGAGCACTGGTTTTCTCAATCCATCCACCCAGCAAACATAGATAATATTATCTCCAGTCTACAAATGAAGAAATTGAACCTAGAGCCACTAAGGAACTTGCCAATAGCACCTGAGCAAGTGATGGAGCCTGGTTTATTTATTTTTTTTTTTTAAGATTTATTGATTTATTTATTTATCCCCCCCTTGCTGCTTGTGTTTTACTGTGTCCATTCGCTGTGTGTTTCTTCCATGTCTGCTTTATCTCCCCCTTGCTGTGAGGTCCTGCTGCATCAGCCCACCGCGCCGCGCGGGCCAGCCTGCTCTCACAAGAAGCAGGCACCCAGGGCCTCCAGCATGGTAAACGGGGGCTCTATCGATTGAGCCACACCCGCTTCCTGCTGTGAGGTCTTGCTGCATCAGCCTACCGCACCACGCGGGCCGGCCGGCCTGCCCTCACAAGGAGGCCCCGGGAAGCGAACCCGGGGCCTCCCATATGGTAAACGGGCGCTCTATCCATTGAGCCACACCCGCTTCCCTGGAGCCTGGTTTAAATTCAGGAGCTTCTGACCTAAAATCCCACCTTCTTTCCACTACACTATGGTACCCCAACAAATACACAAAAGCCTTTGTGTCTCTGCACATGCTGTTCCTATTATCTGTGATCCCTTCTCCCTCTCACTACCTGGTCAATTCCTACTTATCTTTTAAGCTGCACCTCAAGCCACCTGTTCTTGTGGCTTTCCCTGACCCATCCGGGGCTCCCTATCATTAATGACACCCCATGATGTTAATACAGCAATGCTAGCTCATCTGGGGTCCAAGAGCATGCCACTTTTACCAGCCAAATGGCACTTGCCAGACTCTATGACAGTAATTCTCATGTCTCTCTGTCTTCTCTTCTATACTGTGAGTTCCTTAAGTGCCGGAACTATGGTTTATTTATCATTGAAGACTCAGTAAATGTGTATCAAATGAATGCCTTCTTTTCAGCTTCTCAATTCATGATTACCTAAGCAGAAAAATTCCATTTACTATATCACAAACTTTAAGGTGGGGGAAAAAAATCTCCACCATTACCTGCACCTAAAAATCTCCAAGATTACCTGCAACAAAATATGGCCAAAAAGAAAGAAACCCCAAGTAATAAATTAAGAATGACTTAATTATAGCCCAAGAAATTCTAACAGGAAATGGAAAAATAATTTAGTGATGAATGCCACCTTGGTTCCTAAGGAATTGCTTATTGATTCTTCTTTGGGATGATTAACGTGTTTCTTTTTCTTCAAACAGGAAAAGGTTTTATTAGGATAATGAACACTAATCTAAAATACAGCATAAAAATAACTTCTTATTCCCTAAATCAAAAGCTTTGTCTTAAACTAAATATTGTTCCACAGAGAGAGGTAATTAAAATTTTCACCTCCAATTATTCCACCGTCAGAACTAAATACTTGGTTCTCTTTGTTCCAAAAAAAATTCAGTGTAAAATAGCAGTCAGTCCAGACAATAACTAATTATAAGAGGTGTCTGGATATTTTTTTTTTTTTAAAGATTTATTTACTTATTCATTTATCCCCCCTTTGCTGCCTGTGCTCGCTGTGTCCATTGGCTGTGTGCTTTTTCTGTGTCTGCTTATCTCCCCTTTGCTGTGAGGTCCTGCTGCATCAGCCCACCGGCCGCGCGGGCTGGCCTGCCCTCACAAGGAGGCCCCGGGAAGCGAACCCGGGGCCTCTCATATGGTAAATGGGAGCTCTATCCATTGAGCCACACCTGCTTCCCTCTGGATATTTAAAATTGCAAAAAGGAATAAACAACAGACATACTGCATTTTCAGGCATCTGACTAAAATAAACTGAAAAAAAAATAAATAAATAAGGATTTGTCATCAGTTAATATTTATTGAACACCCACTACACGCTCGATACTGTGATAGATGCAAAGATGATAAAAGAGAACACTTAAAACAAAACAGCCTGTTCTACTAAGTAACAAGTAGATAAACAAAACATAAGATAAACAAAAAGCAGAACAAAATCTCCTTGAAAAACTTGTCTTATTACTATCCACTTTTTTAAAACCACTCAAAGCCACTGAAAGCTATAGCAAATGTACCCTAAACTATTTGTGAAGGCTACATAGCCTTTTCTCAATTTTCAGTAAAAACAAGCATCAGAATTTAGAATTCTCAAACAGATGAGGCTGCTGCTACATTTTCTTCCCCTAAGAGAACTGCAGGCTTCTCTGGCAGCTAAGTTGTTTCTTTCTAAAGAATGTGCTAAATCTGAGTCCACTGAATGGATATAACTATTTCCCTTGAGACAAAATCTCTCTAAACGTTTAACATTATTCCAATATGATATACTGTCTGTATCCCCAAAAAGAGTCATTATAGCTATTTCCCCTCAGGCAAAACTTTCTCGCTAAAACATTTAGTATTATTAGGCTGCCTATATTTCCAAAACGATGTTTTCAAATTTTAGCCATTTTCTAACGAAAAATAAAGAACAATCTCTATTATACCAAGGTAAATTTTCAGTGGGTATTCCTCTCATTAACCAATGATGGCTATCATGTAGCACTGGAGAAAAAGTAAATAATAATAAACATTGTAAGCTTTTTGAATAATGCCTTGAGACTTCTCGCACATTTGAAATGGCATCTTGTCAGTCTTACCTGATCCTCAATAAAGTCATTAAAATGAACACAATCATTCCAGAAATAGACAATTCAAAGCATAAGCTCTTTTTAATATATTCTTTTTAATAAGCTTTTATTAGCATTCCAAAGCCAAAGATACACTTTGACAGACTTGAAGCAAAAAACAAAAAAAATTTTTTTAATTAAGACACAATTCATATATCATAAAATTTACAATTTAAGGTGTACCGTTCAGTGGTTTTTATTGTTTTCACAAGGTTATGCAAACATCATCACCACCTAATTTCAGAATATTTCATCACTTCAAAAAGAA
The DNA here is from genome assembly GCA_029593785.1 of Cabassous unicinctus. Taxonomy (NCBI): domain Eukaryota; kingdom Metazoa; phylum Chordata; class Mammalia; order Cingulata; family Chlamyphoridae; genus Cabassous; species Cabassous unicinctus. Next base: position 8,027 of record JAQZBX010105822.1, read on the forward strand.
AGTCCATATACATTAGCTCACTCCCCATTCCTCCTTCCCTCCAACCCCTGGCAACCACTGATCTACTTTCTTTTTCTATGAATTTGCCTATTCTAGACATTTCATATGAATGGAATCATACAATATTTTTCCTTTTGGTCTGGCTTCTTTCACTTAGTATAATGTTTTCAAGGTTCACCCATGTTGTAACATGTATCAGAACGTCATTCCTTTTTGGCTAAATAATATTCCATTGTATAGATATACCATATTTTGTTTATCCATTCATTGGGTGATGGACATTAGGACTGTTTCCGCTTTGGACTATTATGAATAATGTGGCCATGAACATTTGTGTGCAAGGTTTTGTGTGGACATAAATGTTTTCATGTGGAGTTGCTGAATCGTATAGTAACTCTCAGTTTAACATTTTGAAAAACTGCCAAACTGTCCAAAGAATATTTTACATATCTGCTAGCAACGTGTGAGGGTTCCAATTTCCTACCTTCTTACCATTCGCTATTGTGTATCTGTCTGATTACAGCTATTCTAGTGGGTGTGAAGTGATACCTCACTGTGGTTCTGATTTGCATTTCTCTAATGACTTATGATGATGAGCATCTTTGCATATGCTTATTGGCCATTTTTATTATCTTCTTTGGAGAAATGGCTACTCAGAATCTTTGACAAATTTTTGATTGGGCTACTTGTCTTTTTATTATTGAGTTCTAAGAATTCTTTATACATTCAGAGTACAAGCATCTTCAGACATATGATTTGCAACATTTTCTCTTCTTCTGTGGATTGTCTTTCTACTTTCTTGATGGTGTATGTCATCCTGAAGTACAAAAGTTCTTAATACTGATATAAAGTCCAATTTATTTTTAATTTTGTTACTTGTGCTTTTAGACTCATATTTAAGAAGACTTTGCCTAATCCAAAGTCACTAATACTGACTCCTTTGTTTTCTTCTAAGAGTTTTATAAATTTTAGCTCTTACATTTAGGTCTAGGACCCATTTTAAGCTAATTTTGGTGTACGTTGTAAGGAAGGGATCCAACATTCTTTTGCATGTGCATATCCAGTTGTCCCAGAATCATTTGTTGAAAGGACTAATCTTTCCCATTGAATGGTCTTAGCTGAAGGAATAAACTTTCACTTATTTTTTCTTCTACTTTTTCTGTACTACTGTTTGACTCAAGGTCAATCATAAATTCATAAAAGAGTAAGTGAAAACAGCAAGATTCCTACAAATAAGGTATTAACTTTTGTGTAATGTCAGGGGGGAAATGTATTTGTAGCTTATATATGCATAAACAAATGCTAGAAAAGATACGATAAACCCTGTTAAAAGTAGGGGAGAGTAAACAGGGTGGGAGAGAACCTTTGTCTTGTGAGCCTTGTGAATACATTACCTATTCAAAAGTTAAAATTTTAATAAAAAATTAGATAGAATAAGTATGAGAAGTTTCTCAAATTGCTAATACTAGCAACCTTTAGGAATCAAGGACAGCATCAGCTATTTAATTTGTAGATCCCAGGACAAAATGAAAATGTGGGACCTTGTTCAAAATGCAAGAAAAAAGTGCTATTAAAGGTACTAAAATATAAAATATTTCCTTTCTTTAGCAGCTCCTTGACTTGCCATGGTGTTTTGTGTTTTTTGTTTTTTTTACTTTATTTTGTACATTTAATAATTGAAAAAATAAACAATTAAAAACTAAAAACTAAACACAGATGAATATACAGATTTCTCAATTAAATGGATACATATAAAAATTTTTTTGAATCAAACAATATGTTACACAATATATTTGATTCATAGTAATGCATTCATACAGTATTTGTCCTTTTATGTCTGGCTTCCGTTGCTGAACATAATGTCCCCTCCAGGTTCATTAATGTTTTCATATGCTTTACGACGTCATTTCTTCTTACAGCTGCATAATATTCCATCGTGTGAACACACCACAGTTTGTTTATCCATTCGTCTGTTGATGGACACCTGGGTTGTTTCCAAATTTTGGAAATGGTGAATAATGTTGCTATGAACATCAGTGTGCAGATGTCTGTTTGTGTCACTGTTCTCAGTTCTTCTGGGTATATACCCAGAAGTGGCAAGTCTACATTCAGCTTCTTAAGGAACTGCCAAACAGTCCTCGATAGTGGCTTTACTATTCTGCATTCCCCCCAACAGTGAAGATGTGTTCCTATCTCTCCACATCCTCTCCCACACTTGTAGTTCTCTGTCTTTTTAATACTGGCCATTCTGATAGGTGTGAAATGATATCTCATTGTAGTTTTGATTTGCATTTCCCTAATTAAGAGTGATGTTGAGCCTTTCTTCATGTGTTTTTTTTGACATTTGTATTTCTTCTTTGAAGAAATATCTATTCAAGTCTTTTGCCCATTTTTTAATTGGGTTGCCTGTCTTTTTATCGTTGAGTTGTAACATCTCTTTATATATCCTGGATATTAAACCCTTATCAGATATGTGATTTCCAAATATTTTTTCCCATTGAGTTGGCTACTTTTTCACCCATTTGACAAAGTCCTGTGAGGTACAAAAGTGTTTAGTTTGGAGGAGGTCCCATTTATTTATTTTTTCTTTTGTTGCACATGCTTTGGCTATAAGGTCCAAGAAACCAGCACTTACTACAAGGTCTTGAAGATGTTTCCCTACATTTTCTTCTAGTAGTTTTATGGTCCTGTCTTTTATATTTAGATCATTGATCCATTTTGAGTTCATTCTTGTATAGGGGGTGAGATAGGGGTCCTCTTTCATTCTTTTGGTTACAGATATCCAGTTC
>JAQZBX010105823.1:0-10820 GCA_029593785.1 Cabassous unicinctus
ATGAAACACACACACACAAACCATCACTACGCCCTGAAGTAGGAAGACATGGTGTAGGGAAATAAAATGAAATATTAAATGATGTCAGACTAAAGAAATTCAATCTCATATTCAAACATCTGTGTAGGCAAGTAATTACTCATTTAAACCTAACAGCAATTTGACACTATCATTTCACACTTTCAGAAAGTCAAGAAGGATAGAGAGGTTCTTGCTTCCCTGAAAACAAAAAGATATGGGCTTATACAACATAATAATTCCACTCATTTCCAAATGTAAATCCATATATAAGCTAAAATTTGGGGTATGGGTAACATTTAATTTTCTTTTGTTTCGTTTTCTTATTTACACTACTGTGAAAATGAGTTTAAAAACCCTTAGAACCCAATTAAATTTTTTACTTTTTATGCAACATTACCACATACATGACTCTCCTGAAACAATATTATGCTAACTAAGCCCCAAAAGATATAGGACTAGAAAAATGTACTAGATTATATCTATATACTCAGCTCCTTATCGTATTCATATGCAAAGTTCCAGATTCATCTGGATTCCCATACACCATACTATGATTAACACCTTGCATTAGTGTGGTACATTTATTATTCACAAAAGAATGTTTTTATACTTGTAGTCTATTGTTTAAAATACATTGACTGTATTGTACAGTCCAATATTTTATCCCTTACTGTTTTTTTCTAGTAACATATATATGACCTAAAACTTCCCCCTTTTAACCATATTCACATGTAAGATTTTGTACGACCATGATCACAATCCAAAACTTTACAATCAACCTAAACAGAAATTCTGTACTAATTAAGCATTAATTCCCCATTTACTACACCCAACCCAGCTCCTGATAATCTATATTCTAGATTCTAATTCTATGAGTTTGCTGATCCTATTCTAACATATCAGAGAGATCATACAATGTTTGTACTTTTGTGTCTGGCTTATATCACTCAGCATAATGTCTTCAGGGTTAATCCATGCTGTTGCATGTATCAGAAATTCATTCCACTTTACAGCTGAATAATAATCCATTGAATGTATGTAACACATTTTATCTATCCATTCATCAGCTGCTCGACATTTAGGTTGCTTCCATCTTTTGGCAATTAGGAAATATGCCACTATGAACATCGGTATGCAAATGTCTATTCAAGTCCCTGCTTTCAGTTGTTTGGGGTAAATACCCAGAAGAGGGATTACTGGGTCATATGGTAATTCTATACTTTGCTTTCTGAGGAACTACCAAACTGTCTTCCTCAGTGGCTGCACCATTTTACATTGCCATCAGCAATAAATGAGTGTACCTATTTCTCCACATCCTTTCCAACACTTGCAATTTTCTTTTTTAAATAGTAGTCATTCTAGTGGGGTGCAATAATATCTCATTGTGGTTCTGATTTGCATTTCCCTAATATCTAGAGTTATTGAGCATCTTTTCATGTGCTTTTTATCCATCTGTATATCTTCTTTGGAGAAATGTTGATTAAATTCATTTATCCATTTTTAGTTGTAGTGGTTGACTTTTTATTGAGTTGCAGGATTTCTTTCCCAATTGAAAGGACATTTCAGCCTTGTTAAAATTCAATTGGCTATATATGTGAGGGTCTGTTTCTGAACTTTCAATTCAATTCCACTGGTCTATATATCTATCCTTGTGCCAGTATCATGCTATTTTGACCACTGTAGCTTTGTAATAAGCTTTAAAGTCAGTAAGTGTGAGGCCTCCAACTTCATTATTCTATTTCAAGATGTTGGGGCTATTCAGGACCCCTTACACTTCCAAATAAATTTGATAATTTGCTTTTCCATTTCTGCAAAATAAGCTGTTAGAATTTTGATTGGGATTGTGTTGAATCTATAAATAATTTGGGGTAGAATGGTACAGGAGTTTGATAATGTTTATAAATTCCAAAAATAGATATTGGATTATGTTTGTAAAGTAGTCTGTTCCTCTGGGCATATTAGATTATATTGGATTCAGAGGTTTCACTTTTACTTGATTAAATAATGATTAAGGCATTGATTGGGCCACATCAATAAGACTTTGAGTCCCTGCCCCCTTGGTGGCACCGCAAAGAAGGGAGGTGGGAGTTTTGAACTGGAGCCCCAGGAAGTAAACACTCAGGAGAAGAACACAGAGGAATAGAGACTGCTCCATAGACACAGAAGAGGCTTTCGAAGAGACAAGCCGTTAGCCTCATAGTCTACAGCTGGCCTTGTGGAGAGAGTAAAGCAGCTGAGCCCAGAGAAAAATGAGGCCCGGGAGAGAGACAAGACTTATCCAAGCCTATAGCTGATAGTTGAAGAAGCTGGGACCATGGAGCCTTAAGAGGCAGAGGAAGCCTGAACCCTTGCAGACATCTGCAGACATCTTGCTCCAACACATGGCAACAGACTTTCGTGAGGGAAGTAACTTATGTTTTATGGGCCTGGTAACTTTAAGGTTCTACCCCAAATAAATACCCTTTATAAAAGCCAACAGATTTCTGGTATTTTGCATCAACACCACTTTGGCTGACTAATACAAATGGTTATCTTAATAATATTTAGTCTCCCATTCCATGAACATGGAACGTCCTTCCATTAATTTAGCTCTTCTCTTATTTCTGGTAGCAAAGTTTTGTAGTTTTCCATGTAAAAGTTCTTTATATCCTTGATTAAATTTATTTCTAGATATTTGATTCTTTTAGTTTCAATGGTAAATGGAATTTGTTCTTGATTTCCTGCTCAGATCAGTCATTACTAATGTATAGAAACAATACTGATTAAGTATATTGATCTTGTACCCCACCACTTTGCTGAATTCATTTATTAGCTCTAGCAGCTTTGTTGTAGTAGCTTCATTGTAGGGACTTGCATATACAAAATCATGTCATCTGCAAATAAAGATTTTCTTCTTCCTATCCAATTTAAATGACTTTTCTTTCTTTTTCTTCTCTAAATGCACTTGCTAGAACTTCCAGTAAAATGCTGAATAACAATGGTTACAGTGGGCGTTCGTGTTGTGTTCAAGATCTTAGAGAGCTTTCAGTCTTTGATCATTAAGTAGGAGGTTAATTGTGGGTTTTTTATATATACAATCTATCATGTTGAGGAAGGTTCCTTCTATTCCTAGTGTTCTAAGTGTGTTTATCAATAAAGGGTGCTGGATTTTGTGAAACGCCTTTTCTGCATCAATGGAGATGTTCATGCATTTTTCCCTCTCATTTTGTTAATGGGTATATTACATTATTTGATTGTCTTATGTTGAACTACACATGCATAACTGGGATAAAACAGACTCTATCATGGTTTAAAATTCTTTTTAGGTGCTGTTGGATTCTCTTTGCCAGAATTTTAGTGAAGATTTTTTTATGCTGTATACATAAGAGTAATTGGTCTGTAATTTAGTTTTCTTGTAGTCTCTTTATCTGGCTTAGGTATAAGAATGATGTTGGCATCATAGAATGAGTTGGCAAGTGTTCCCTCCTTTACAATTTTTTTGAAGAGTTTGAGAATGACTGGTATTAATTCTTCTTGGAATAATTAGAAGATTTCACCTGTGAAGCCATCAGGTCCTGAGCATTTCTTTATTGGGAGGTTTTTGATGACTGATGCAATCTCTTTACTTGTAATTGGTCTGTGGAGATCTGCTATTTCTTCTAGAGTCAGTGTAGGTTCTTTGTGTGTTTCTAGGAATTTGTTCATCTAGGTTGTCTAATTTGTTGGCATACAGTTGTTCAAAGTATCCTCTTTAGAACTATTTCATTTCTGTGGTCATTAACAATGCCCCTCCTCTCATTTCTGATTTTATTTGCATCTTCTCTTTTATGTCAGTCTAGCTAATGGTTTGTTAATTTTACAGATCTTTTCGAAGAATCAACTTTCAGTTTCATTAATGCCCTCTATTGCTTTTTATTCTCAATTTCAGTTATTTGTGCTATAATCTTTGATAATTCTTTCCTTCTGTATGCTTTGGGTATAGTTTGCTGATCTTTTTCTACTTCCTCCAGTTATGCAGTTAGGTCTTTGATTTTAGCTATTTCTTTCTTTTAATGTAGGCATTTAGTGCTATAAATTTCCCTCTCAGCACTGCCATTACTGAATTCCATAAATTTTGATATGTTGCATTCTTGTTTTCATACATCTCAAGATATTTACTGTAATTTCTACTCTGACCCACTGATGGTTTGTTTTATTTACTTTCAATATATTTGTGGCTTTTCTAGTTCTAGACCTGTTATTGATTTCAAGCTTCATTCCATTGTGGTCAGAGAAAATTCTTTGTATAATTCCAATGTTTTCAGATTTACTGAGACTTGTTTTGTTTCCCAACATGTGCTCTATCCTGGAAAGATCCATGTGCACTTGAGAAATATGTATATCCTGCTATTTTGGGGTATCTGAGAATACTAGCTCATTTATCATAATATTCAAGTTCCCTTATTGATATTCAGTCTAGATGTTCTATTTATTGGTAAGAGTGGTGTACTGAAGTCTCCAACTATTATTATGGAAGTGTTTATTTCTCCCTTCAGTTTTGCCAGTGTTTGCCTCATGTATCTTGGGGCATCATGGTTAGGTACATGAATATTTATGATTGTTATTTCTTCTTGGTGAATTGTCCCTTTTATTAATAGTGTCTTTGTCTCTTAATACAGCTTTTGACTTAAAGTCTACTTTGTCTGATATTAGAATAGCTATCCAGCCCTTTTTTTGGTTAATATTTCCATGGAATATCTTTTTCCATCCTCTCACTTTCAACCGATTTGTATCTTTGGGTTTTAGCTGAATCTCTTGTAAACAATATATAATTTGAATCATGATTTTTTATCCCTTCTGCAAATGTGTCTTTTGATTGGGGAGTTTAATTCATTAACATTCTGTGTTATTGCAGTAAATGCAGTACTTCAGCCACTTTTTTCTTTGGTTTTTATATATCATATCTTTCTTGCCTCATGTTTGCTTTATTGCAACCTCCTTTTCTGTATAGTAGATATTTGTGATTTTCTAACTGATTATATTCTCACTATTGTTTCTTGTATATATTTTTAAAATATTTTCTTTGTGGTTACTCTGGTGTTTCTATTACACAACCTACATCTATAACATACAAATTTGAAAACATACCAACTTACCTTCAATACCATACATATTCCCTACTCCAATATTCCAATGTTTCCCTTATGTTGTTTTTGTATCATATTACCACTTTATATTTTGCATGTCCATTTTCAGGAAATAAATATGCCTTTTTCTTGTTCAATTTTATTCCAACTTATGAGAATTAAAGTGTAGAGTTGTATTTGAAGGATACAATACTATTGAGTTTTGCATTTACCCATTTAGGTACACTTACTAGAGATATTCATTTCTTCACACTACTCCAAGCCACACTCTCCTGTCTTTTCCTTTCAACCTACTGTACTCCCTTTAGTAATTCATGTAGTGCAGGTCTTTTGTTTATGAACTGTCTCAGTTTCTGTTTATCATGAATATTTTGAACTCATTTTTGAAGGACAGTTTTGCTAGATATAGAATTTTTGGTTGTCAGTTTTTCACTTTCGGTACCTTAAATATATCATACCACTACCTTCTTGCCTCCATGGTTTCTGATGAGAAATCATGACTTAAGGATCCCTTGTATGTGCTGAATCTCTTTTCTTTTGCTGCTTTCAGAATTCTCTAACTTTGGCATTTTCCATTCTGATTAGTGTGTGTCTCTGAATATATCTATTAGCATTTATTCTTTTTGGACAAGTATGTTGAGCTTCTTAGATATGTATATTTAAGTCTTTCATAAAATGTTTGGAAATTTTTGGCCATCATTTCTTCTAATATTCTTTCTGCCCTTTTTCCCTTTTCTTCTCCTTCTGGAACATGCATGGCACATATGTTTGTGTGCTTCATGCGGTCACTCAAATCCCAGAAATACTGCTCAATGTTTTCTACATTTTTCTCTATCTGTAGATAGGAAAGTCAAAATCGTGCAGTCTCTATCTTCTAGTTCGCTGATTCTTCTGCCTGTTCAAATCTGCTGTTGTATGCCTCTGGTGTATTTTTAATATCCATTATTGTGACTTTCTCCCCCATAATTTCTGTTGTTTTTATCATTTCAAATTCTTTTTTATGCTCACACATTGTCTTAATATCTTTTAGCTCTATATCCATATTTTCCTTCATCTCCTTGAATCGATTTACTTTGTCTGAATATCTTTGATTAGTTCTTCCAAATCCTGCATCTCTTCTAACAGTTTAGTTTGTTTCCATGACTGAGCCATATCTTCCTTTTCCTTAGTATAGCTTGTAATGTTTTGCTAATGTCTGGGCATCTGATTCTTTTGATGAGTTAACTCTGAAGGTCCATTTTATCCTTTTGACTAGCGTTTTATTGATGATTGGCTTTGTGTTAAGGCTCTTCTTTAATGGCTGGTCCAACTTATTCTGGACCTTTAGAGAAGCCCATGTTTAACTGATTAGATTTTCTCTACTCTTCTTCATCTGATTCTTGCCCTTGTCATATGGTACAATTTTTCAGATTGCATTTTTTTGTGTGTGCAATTGTTTCACCCACAGGTGAAAGCTTCCTTTCCTCTCTACCTTCTCAGGGAATCTTGATCTGTTCTGTTTGTTTATATGTATAAATTTCTCCCCAGCTCCTATGATTTGTTTAAATTTTCTTCCTCATTCAGTTCTCTGTTTTCCTTATACTTTTCAGTCTGGGACCCATCCCCTCTTAAGCACTTCAGTTCCCCTCCCCACATTTTTTTCCGTTAGGCTTTTCTGCCTCCAGTTTCTTCCAGTATCCTGCCCTGGGGACCCAGATGGGGTTAATCCAGAAAGGGGGGTCATTCCAGAAAAGACATTTTGCATTTAGGTGGCCCAGCTACATAAACTGGTTTGAGTGTGCACAGTTCCTGCTAAGAGTTTCTTCCATGGTCTCTCTTTTCCCCTCTCAGCCCCTCTCCAGGGGCTAATTTTTTGCAGCTTGTGTTCCATCCTGGGCCTCTGCAGACTTTAGTTTCTGTGCCTAGATATGCATAGGATCTAATGTGCTGCTGTGAGTGGCTCTATAGTCTGTATCCATAGCTGGAGGTAGCCAGCTGATGCTAGCTCTGCACAATTCCCAAGCTTCACGGGGCCTAGTGAGCAGGAGGGATATGGACTGGCAGGTAAAGAAAGGAAATTCCATACCTGATCCTGGAGATTATTTTTCTTTTTCTTTGATTCAGCAGTTGTGGAACCTTTCTTCAGTCTCTATCATACATCAGGATTCTAATCAATTGGGATTTTTCCTTTATTTGTTGATTCTAAGTGGAGATGGTCCAGAGGATATCTTACATAACCATGTTTCGGATGTCCTTCTGGGTCCCCCTCATTCTTCTATTTTAGTTATTCAAGGGTGCTTGGCAGGGTGGGGGAGCAGGGACGGCACAGAAAGGACAGAGAAATGGAGGGAGGAAGAGAAGAAAGAAAGGAGGGAGAGAGAAAGGTCCTCTGAGCCTAGCATTTAGACCTAAACCTCAGAAAGGGTTATGAAAGAAAAGCCTTCACTGATTTACCCAGCTTTAGTGTCCAAACCTTGATAGTCTCCTTACTACCCATCTTATTGCTAAAATCCAATAGGCTTTTCCCACTCTGAAATAAAGTCCTCTCTTTGGAAACCTCCTTTAGTGACCCAAAACTCCATCAAACTCTTCCCCAAAATACCAGCACTACTATTTCAAACTGAGGATGGAGTTATTTGAGCGATGCACAATAGCTGGAATAGGACCCCAGGGTCTACAAATGGGCAAAGCAATAATGAAGGGTTGACAATAATATCTAACATCTCCTCCCAAGGACTCTTTACTACTTCATGGCTACACACTTGCGGAGTTCACTTTCCAATGTGGGTACTCTGGTTAGATCTTGCCAACTCATTCTCATCCCTTCTATTCAAGGCCTTCAAATTTGTCTCTGCATTAGACAGTTAGGTAAGATGACACTATGATCAATTTTGCTCAGTGGAAACTGACAATTTAGAAGCTAAGATATGAACTTTCTAAGACACAATCATACTCATAAAAGAATAATTTATGGTGGAAATTTTAGTCACCTTTATAGGCTGCTATAATGAATTAAGAACAAGTAACATCTTAAGAGTATCTTCCAATACTCAAAACTCTTTTTCATGCATTATACCAGAATTGTCACCACCACCTAATATACAGAGATTACTATTTAAATCCTTTTGAGGATGAAGTATCTCACTCAATATGTTTAGTGATTTGCCTAAAATTCTAGAGGGTAAATAATAGAACTTCTCGGTCAACCAAATCTTTGATTTGCAAACTTTACAGTACATCACAAGTACCCAGAGTTTTTTTAAAAACACAGATCGCTGAATCCTAACTCCAGAGTTTCTCCTTCAGTGGGTCTAGACTGGGTCCCAGGAATTTGCATTTCCACCAAGTTCCCAAATCATGCTGATACTACTTATCTTGAGACCACACTGAGAACCACTGGCCTAGATCTTCTAAAGCAAGACCCAATGTATTTTCTATTGCACAGTAAAGCAAATTGGTCAAGACAGTTGTTTGAGTATTGGCTGCACCATTTACTAGCTGTGGAAAGTTATTTAACATCTCTCTGGGCCTTAGTTTGCTTATCAATAAAGGGGAGAAAAAATAGTAATTACTTCAAAGTTTCCTGAAAATTAAATGAGCTAATTTATCTAAAGTGGCCTAGACCTTATAAGTGTTCATTAAATATTATACATTGTCAGTATTATGGCACTACTGTGTCTGTTACTTTTGAGGGAACATTAGAGAATTGCTTTATTCTGCCAAAGTTCCTCTAAATTAGGCTAACATTCCAATGGTAACAAACATTTGATTATAATCAGAGAGAATGTTACCATTGAAGAAACAATTTTTTAAAATAGGGTACATATTTGATTTTTAAATACCAATCCCATATGTGGTAAGGAATAGACATATATTTGATTTTTCTTCTAAAGAATATGGATAATTTGAAAAATGATATCTGCTTTGGTACTTTAGCTTATAACATAGACTCATTAGTACACTGTACATGCCTCACAATTTTAACACAGAGAAATAAATGTGTTGGAATTCTGCAAAGTAATGATTCTTGAACTTTAGCCTGCATTAGGATCATCTAGAGGGCTTGTTAGAACAAAAATTGATAGACTGCCCTTACAGAGTTCTTCATTCAGTAGTTTCTCATTGCAGGTCTGAGAATTTTCATTTCTAACAATTCCTTTGGTGATACTGGTCTAGGGATGACACCTTGAAAACTATTGATTTATGGTGAAGGATTCTAATCATAGAAAGCAAGGCTACTGAAGGAAAAAATTCTTACTATAACAGACCACCAGATCTTACCAATCAAAACTACAAAGATCTTTCTTTTCCTGAAATGATAGCCTACAAATGGCCTTAACTGTAATACAAACCTTATCACAACATGTTTGCTAATGCTGAAAAGATCCTTTTATTTCTGACAAGTGATTCTGAGAATAATCACTAGTCCACATTTTGTAAGAAATAAAAAGAAAGGAAATAATATAGAAATATTTTGTGAATCATATTTTATTTATATACAATATAGAGTTTACAAGGAGGCTATCTTATAAGTTCATTTTTGAATAGACCAATATTTACAAATAACATTTTAAAATAAAAATTAATAACTTCAAGTATACCATAAGCATCAGAGAAAGGACAGTGTCTTATTTAACTTACTAATTCTATATTTACCTTTATATTTATATAAAACATAGAGCCAATATATGTTTGCTGAATGAATAGTCATGAAAGTTACAATAAATGAATAAATAAAGAGTAAATGGGCATTATTAGAAAATGGTAGAGAAGGAAGTTCTATATACGGTCCTTCCACCAGAACAATTATAAACAGGCATGAACTGTCTGAAACAATTACTTTGAAACTCCAAAGGCCAGTAAAATACTGTATAGCATTCAGGGAAGATGGAAAGGCCAATCATAACATTTATATAGAAGGGTAAAGGGCCTTGATTAGTCAAAGTCACCTTGAAAGAGAAGAATGAAGTCAGAGGACTCACACCTCCCTATCTTAAAACCTATTACAAAGCCACAGTAATCAACACAGCATGCTATTGGCACACAGAGAGACATATAGACAAATGGAGTCACACTGAGAGCTCAGAAATCAACCCTCACATTTATAGTGAAACTAATTTTGGACAAGGTGGAAAAGACCACTCAATCTGGGAAGAAGAGTCTCTTCAACAAATGGTGCTTGGAAAACTAGATCATCATTTGCAAAAAAAGAAAGAAAGAGGACCTCTATCTCACACCTTATACAAAAATCAGTTCAAAATGGAGCAAATACCTAAATATAAGAGCCAGATTTATCAAACTCCTAAAAGAAAACATAGGGAAGCATCTTCAGGATATTGTATTAGGTAATGGTTTCTTAGATTTTAAATCCAAAGCAGAAAAAATAAAACAAAAAATAGAAAAATGGTACCTCATCAAAATTAAAAATGTTTGTACCTAAAAGGACTTTATCATGAAAGTAAAATGACAATCTACACAATGGGATAAAATATTTGGAAACCACATATCCGATTATGGTATAATATCCAGAATATATAAAGAAATCCTACAACTCAATAAAAAGCCAAACAACACAACTAAAAACTAGCTAAATGATGTGAATAGACTTTTCTCCAAAGAGGATACACAAATGGCTAAAAAGCACATGAAAAGATGCTTGACATCACTAGGTATTAGGGAAATACAAATCAGAACCATAATGAGATACTTTTTCAC